>JAIUZE010068539.1:0-106405 GCA_022085475.1 Heliosperma pusillum | reverse complement strand
CTAGGTAACACATGATCCACCTCAAGACGTTAGATACAAACAAACATAACATCACTCAACACAATCAACAAACAAGTTAGAACCTAACAAACATCAAGTACACCAAAGACTACCACCTTAGGTCCTTAAGTCTACCCATCTCTCATTGATTATTTCAAGGTCAAGTAATTTAAGTTTAGGGTTCACGTGTGTGCGTCGGGAGCGATATGGCTCTGATACCAACTGTGACAACCCTCGCGAATGCGGAAATAAAACATACAAGCATGTGATTTAAATAGCGGAAATACGGTGTTTTTAAAACTTTTTACATGCCAATAGAGAATACGAGGAGTGTCAGATGTTACAAACCAAATACAAAATACTACAAGAGACGTAGTCTCTCCAAATGTTATCCAACAACAAAGTTATTAGCAACTAGCTAAAATCGTCTAGAGGTGTTTCAATCCAGGGATCACGCCCGCTAGCTCACACCCGAACCCTAAATAGCACAAGCAAAAAGCCATCCAATCAAGCAACATGTTCATCCATGAAAAACATGAACGCCACAGTCAGTGGGGAGTAACTCCGGGTTCTCCCAGCCATATCACATTAAATGTACATAGAAGGAAATACAAAAGTAGAAGCATGCATATATAGATATACATGTGAAATACGATAAGGATAGATAGGCAATTCAATATATAATGATAAGAGCATATGAAATACAAGTCCGAATCCATCATGTTATACAAAGACTCGGGAAAGACACTCTTAGGCAACCGAATACACTCACTAGGGCTTGCATCTCACCGTTAGCGGTATAAGTTTGATTAAGATTGAGACTCGAACACAAACAACACAATGCCAAGTCATGGTATGAGATCATTTAATCAATAATGTAATCATCCATACACTCATAACAAACACATTGAGGACATCTCTCACGGTAAATGAAACGCACGAGCATCGTGTACATGGCAAGTATGATTAAAAGGCATCCATGGGATAAGACATTTCCCTGAACTCATACACGATGCTACATTTCGTATATGTAGACTAATTTCCTCCTGGTAGCACGACGATAATAATACGGTCCTAGTCTAAACCTGGCCAGGATCTCGGAATCACATTTTCCGATTCGACATGCGATAACATTTAGCATCCAAGACTCAGTCAATCATAGACGCCGAGTACCCCAAATTCGGTCGATAATTCACGAAAGAGGCGGAAAAGAGCTCAAACCTCATAACAAGCGGTACGCTACATGCAAATAACATCACCTCGCAAGTACACAACATTTGACGGCCGGGTCGATCAACGCAATGCGTTCGCCTCCCAACAACGTCGTCGGATGCCTGATAAGGGTAAAGTCGCGTCTCCTTAATCAAAGTAAACCTAAATCACTACTAACTAATAGTCAGCGGTAAGCAAGGTATCGAATCCACAGGGAGGCGGTAGTATTCTAATCTGTTAAACTAAGTTTGTCTCTAAAGTAACAATTTCGGGGTTTGAATTGTGGTTTCTAAACTAATAGCAATTAATAACAACAACTAAAGTAAATAATAACAAATAATAATAATAACAACTAATAATAAGCAATAACAAACTAATACGGTTGAAAACAATGAGATTAAAAGTCTAGGGTCTCAGGTTCACTAGGATTATTGTTCAGGGGTAAGGATAAAATCAACTATCATGCAATAAAGTTATCTAAGGTCACAAGATCGGTCGATTCAATTATGCCCTTTAGATCTACACTTTAACATGCGATCGCTATCATTAAACGAGTTCTATTCAATTATCGTAGCCTATCTTAGTCTTAACCCGGTCGGTGTCAATCCTAATTTGCGAGACTAGTTAATTAATCCTGGCCAGTAATCAAACAACTAGAATTAAAACGATAATCAAACGATAACCATGCAATTGCAATTCAATCAATTAATCTACCCCTTCTAACAATCCTAGATCCCCTTTCAACCCTAGAAAGGAATTTAGCTACTCATAACGATATAAACAACAACAATAATAATTAAAGTAAACATGATTAACAATTATGAAAGGAATGAACAAAGAATAATTAAAGAACAAGAAGGCAATTAATGAATAATAAAGAAAGATTGAGAATACCGATTACAAGCTTGAACTAAAGACAATCGTCTTTGATGAATAAAATCCGGAGGCAAAGCAAACTAAATTAGGTTTCTGATCTAATTTAAAGCCTAAAAGTATGTCAGAATAGATAAAGCAAAAGCATATGAAAGTATATCTAATTATGAAAGACGAGCTTTCTTTTTATAATACAAATTATCTAACTAATTAGGTTAAAATTAAGGAAAACACGAAAAAGCCGCCGAAATAAAGCTTGCTCGATCGAGCAAATGACTCTGCTCGATCGAGCAAGGACACAATACGACTCGACCGAGCAATGTAGGTCTGCTCGATCGAGCAGCCTTCATTCTAGCTCGTTTCTTCACTTTTCTTCATTTCTTCTCTTTTCTTCCTCGATTCCCGTGCCTAGCTTCTACGATCCAACTCCGCCATGCTCCATATCATCTCAAAAAGCTCCAAATGCATCCAATCTGCATTAAAACATAACAAAAGCGGCAGAATCGATATTCTAGCTAAAATAGCATAGAAATAAGCAAGGAAAGACGGTAAATCGAGTAAAATGCGTCTAAGGGAGGCATAAAATATGTATATAAATAATGATCATCAAACTCCCCCAAACCAATCCTTTGCTTGTCCCTAAGCAAAGCACTCGACACATACAAAAACAAACATACAAATGGTGAATGAAAAACTCAAAGCTTATGTTAAAGCACATACAAATCCCAAGCTATCCATATCTATAACAAAGTAATGACCAAGTTGTACCAATAAAACAAATTCAAAGGCACGGGAAAGTAGAAAACGCAGCTCATAATCCAAGATTTTACATGATACCGTAGTGTAGACAAAACAAAATACCTTTTCAATCTTGCAAGGCTCAATTTGTCGGATTCTCGCAGATTCACTCAAGCACTCATAAGTTTATGTAAAGGTGAGTTTTGTGAAGTTAGAAAGAATTAGAAACACTCACTCAATCTATGAAACATGCATGCATTCTAATGTGATAGTAATTTCCCCAACAAATACGCATTCGCTATAAAGTACATGAATCAGGACAAAAAGGGAGGCTAATGGGCGAAGGTATAGAAGTGGATTGTGCCAAGGCACGAATGGAAATGTGGGGCTAAGACCGGTTGTCGCAGCGACACGTACCAAAACAAATCTACAAGACTAACACAAACCAACACCAACTAGAGAAATCATCTTAAACTTTGGCAACGCAAGAGAGAGATCGAAATTGCACTCTAAATATGCATTAAACTCTAGTAAATTCCCTTTCATTTTCCCTTGAATAACTCAATGAAGCAACAAATTTTTCTTTCTTTTTTTCTTTTTTTCTTTTTCTTCTTTTTCTTTTCAAATCAAATCTTTTTTTCTTTTCTTCATCATTTTTTTTCTTTTCAGATCTTTTGCTTCACAACTTTTCTCAACAAAGGGAATAAATGACACAATTGCCAACATACTTGCTACACCCAATGATATTCTTTTTGAAATCCCGACCCAACCATAGTAGACAAGTAGATAAGAAAAACATGCAACTGCGACTGTCCCGATAAGGTAGGCAAGTTCTAGGAATGTAGCTATTAAATAGGTTATGAAACAGGCTACAAATGTTCAAAATGGCTAAATATAAAGAACTCAATAATAAGGGTATAAAATCAAGTCTTTTTGGCTATGTGAGGCTTATTTGAACAAAAAAAAAAGAACCACCTTTCATCATGCACTTATTAGACGAACGCGTATAGTATCAAGAAACGAATGTCACATTTATGCAATTTGATGTTACATATTCCACAAGGAGTACCACACTCAAGCCTAAAGACAATGAGACCAGTTTATTGATGTTCCTGGCCTAGGAAGCTCTAAAGACCTCAGAATTTAAGTGGTTTACCAACAAAAATTGCCAAATCTAATTAGCATAAGGTATGTCAAAAACGGTCAAGACTTGTACTATGAGCTTTGTTTTCAAAAATAGTAGGTCAAAACAATGTACATGGATAACTTATTTGGGATTTAAATGCAAAAACAATGCAAATTATCATCATTGTAATTCAATTCACCAAGACTCGACTTAATAAAATAAAAAACATGTTTTTGGATTGTGTAAATTTTTCAATTTTTATGATTTTTTTTCTTTTTAAATAAACTAAACACAACAAAAATAAACACACAACATAAATAAAGACTCTCCCCCAAACCTAAATGTCACAGTGTCCTCAGTGTGACACTAACAGCACAACAATCACATATCAACCAACAGCAGCAACCTAAAGGACACAACTAACAAAGGGAATGGGAGATAACTAAAAGAAAATACAATAAAAGAAAGTACAAGGATAGATAATACCAGTAATTGAGAGAATAAGGGTGAGGTAGTGAAAGACAAATTGACGAAATAAAAGGAAGAATGAAAGAAGAATTGGGGAAAACTGCCTTAAAGAGCCTCGGGGTTGGTCTGGACCGAGCGACTCGATCGAGCAAGGTAGGTCTACTCGATCGAGCAACCCAACTTTTCCAGTTTTTTCAAGTTTTGTTGAGTGGCTGACATGTGTGATACATGAAAACTCGATCGAGCGCCAGCTTTGCTCGATCGAGCATCCTATGATTTGCAGATTTTTCTCCTTTTTCTCTTCCTTTCTCCTTTCTTTCTTTTCGTGTCTTCATTATTAAAGCGACTTCCAATTATATTTCCTACGATACTCAATAGAATTGTTAGATCGCTCCCTCACCGCACTCAATAAAGCACAACTATATTAACTATCCAAACTAAATCTATTTAGAATATAACATTAATAACTAAGCTAATCGAAATAAAATTTACAAATGAAATACAAGTAAATGCCAGGTTGCCTCCCGGTTAGCGCTGGTTTATATCGGTCCCGCACGACCGTGTTACCTCAAAGTCATGGTGGTTTATCAAGAGCGAAAAGGTCGACGTCCTCTCTCACTCCTATAAATGCTCTATCGTAATAGGTCTTTAAGCGCGGACCATTGACTTTGAACATTCTGCCCTTTTCGGTTTGTAGCGTAACCGACTCAAACTTGCTCACCTTGGTTTTGTGAATGGTCTCGACCATATGGACTTGAGTTTACTCCGTGAGCTTCCAGCTTCAGCATTCCTGGAAATTAAGGCGATCTCCAGAGGATCCCTATCCAAAGGCAAAGGGGGACAGTCATCAATAGTTAAATTAACAATATCAACCCTATGACATGTCTCTTCTAGTAGGGGGTGTTTCATTGCCTTATCTAGGTTGAAAGTGATAGTGTCATCCCCCATTGTTAGTGTAAGTCTGCCATTCTTAACATCTATAACCGCTCCCGCAGTATGGAGGAATGGTCGTCCCAAGATGAAAGGAGTTTGGGTGTCCTCAGCCATATCTAAGACAACAAAGTCATCTAGTATGAAAAACTTCCCTACTCTGACCGGTACGTCTTCTAGAATCCCCAATGGGTGTTTAATAGAACGGTCGGCCATTTGTAAGGTCATGGTTGTAACAGTAAGTTGACTCATATTTAACTTTTTGCATATAGAAAATGGCATTACACTAACACTAGCCCCTAAATCACAAAGGGCTTTATCAATTGCTAAGCAACCTATATTACAAGGAATAGAAAAACTCCCTGGATCCTTTAGCTTAGGTGGTGATCTGGATTGCAACACAGCACTGCATTCCTCAGTAAATGCAACCGTCTCCACTTCATTAAAGGACCGCTTCCTTGTCAATATATCCTTTAGAAACTTTGCATAGGCCGGCACTTGAGTGATCAACTCGGTAAATGGTACACTCACTTGTAAATTCTTCACCACCTCCATAAACCTCCCAAACTGTTTATCGAGCTTTGATTTATGTAGGCGTTGAGGAAAAGGAAGTTTAATTACAATGGGCTCGGCTTCTTTGGCTTTGGAAGATGAATTAGAAGGCTTTTCATCCTGATCAGGGGTTGCTCGATCGAGCAGAGGGATTGCTCGATCGAGTTTTTCTGTACTGTAACTTTCAGAAACTTCCCGAGAAGAATTTGGGCAAATTTTCTGGGTTGCTCGATCGAGCAAGGGGGTGCTGCTCGATCGAGCAACCTTGTTTTCAGCCTCTTTTTCGCCTTTTTTCGAACTTTGATCAGCAACTTCCAAGCTTTCATTGGTTTCATCCCTTATCATTTCAGGGCCTTTGTAATGGGTTCCACTCCTCAAAGTGATGGCATTGACTTGTTCATGTGGAGGGTGTCCTTGAGGAGGAAGATTACCCGGTTGTTTATGTGGATTTTGAATTGCCAATTGGGCAATTTGAGTGTCAACCATCTTGTTATGAGCTATCAGTTGTGAGATCTGAGCATCTTGCTTTTGTTGGATCATAAGACTCTGCTGCAACATGGCTTTCATTCCGCCATATCATTACTTGGAGGTGGTGGAGGTGGAGGTTGTTGAAAGTTTTGGCCTCCTTGATTGGAACGATTGAAGTTACCTTGGAAATTGCGATTCTGAGGAATCACATAAGAGGAACCTTGTTGCTGATGTGGCGGTGGGGTAGGATTAAGAACATTCTGACTTCTGTAGGAGAGATTGGGATGCTCTTTTGTCCTTTCATTGTAAAAATTGGAGTAAGGTATTCCTTGCTTAAAAGATTGAAAGGCAAGGACTTGCTCAACCGTACTCATACATTCCACTGCAGTATGCCCCATAGTACCACATCTTTCACATGTTGGCTCTTGTTGAACCATGGCATGAACCGTTAGCTTATTTTCCAAGGACTTTGAAGTTTGTAACTCGGCAATTTTGGCAGTTATTGCCTCCAACTGAGCTGCAACTGCATTATCCGTACCTCCTCTCCTCACATTACCCTTAGGATTCCCATACTCAGCAGTGTGAGTAGCCATCTCATCAATCAACTTCCAAGCATTGGCATCAGTAGTGTTATTTTGGAATCTCTCATTAGCAGCAGAATCGAGCAATGTCCTCTGATCATCATATAACCCATTATAAAATTGGTTGCATAGGAACCAAGTATCAAAACCATGATGTGGAACAGACTTGACAAGCTTTTTGAAGCGAACCCATGCCTCATTAAAGTTCTCATTGGGACCTTGTTTGAAACTTGTGATTTGGCTTCGAATGGCATTGGTTTTCTGTGGCGGAAAATATCTTTTGTAGAATGCAAGAGCCAAAGAATTCCAATCGGTGATGCCAAGTGCAACCATATCTAACTCACTCAACCAATCTTCTGCCCCGTCTCGTAATGAAAAGGGGAACAACACCAACTTGATCTGATCTTGTGTCACCCCACCCGTCAAAGGAATAGAGCAACAATAGTTAGTGAATTTTTCCATATGCTTAGCAGGATCCTCAGTAGGGCTTCCTCCAAACATGTTTCGCTCCACCAAAGAGATATAAGATGGACGAATCTCAAAAGTACTATTACCCGTAGTAGGGAGTTGAAATCCCTTGGGAATAGATGCAACGGTAGGCTCCGAGTGGCTGGCTAGAGTAGGCATGGTTGTAGTAGGTGCAGAAATAGGTGTATCCTCTTCTAAGGACGGTTTTTCTGCGACGAATTCGGCGTAAACTGTTTCAAGCGTACTCAAGTCTTCCGCTTCTTGAATTTCCTTCCAAAAGTTTCGTCTAGACCGGAGAGTCTTCTCTGGTTCGGAATCGTAGGGCACGAGAACAGACCTAGAACACCTGGGCATAAACAAAAACTAAAGAAAAGGATGATAACGGTCTCAAGGAACTTAGGTTCCCTGAGACGAAAAAGACAAACTAAGTAAAAACAAACAGAAAACTGTTGCCTCCCCGGCAACAGCGCCAAATTTGATAAGGTTAAAGTTTAGGAAAATAGGAAAAAGCCGTCGAAAAACAAGGTTGCTCGTTCGAGCAAGGGTATGTTGCTAGATCGAGCAACCTTCAGACCGACTCGATCGAGCAATTATAGTCTGCTCGATCGAGCAGACCTTCTTTTGGCTCGTTCTCCACTTTTCTTCATTTCTTCTCTTTTCTTCCTCGATTCCCGTGCCTAGCTTCTACGATCCAACTCCGCCATGCTCCATATCATCTCAAAAAGCTCCAAATGCATCCAATCTGCATTAAAACATAACAAAAGCGGCACAATCGATATTCTAGCTAAAATAGCATAGAAATAAGCAAGGAAAGACGGTAAATCGAGTAAAATGCATCTAAGGGAGGCATAAAATATGTATATAAATAATGATCATCAATGCCCACTAACACATGCAATTAAGCAGTAGGATACATCCCCGTTCCGACATTCCAGCCTTACGAACGTGGAGGTAGCCAAGGGAATGAGAGTACAAAGTACATAACAAAATAGTGCTCAAACCGTAACATTTGTAAAAACCGACTCAAAGTGGGACATATCAAAAACCGTCACAAAACATGAGAATAGGGAATTATATAACTTTAACTATGATTAAAATGAATCAATACATGATACATAAGCATTAGAACAAGTTTATGAAGCATAATAAATAAGAAACATAGATCTCCTCTCCAAAACAACGTTGTTTGGAAACCAACTAAAACAAGGGTACACTTGAAACGGTCATAACTAGAGTTCTAGACATTCAAATGCAGCAATTCCAAATGGAGGTGATAGCTTATTCTCTTACGGTTCCAACGGGATGTCACAAGCTCCAAACAAGCAAGTAACGAAGGAGATATAATCCTTTTACGAAAAGGGGCCAGTGCAGGAAAACTGCAATCGACTTGAGAAAACTGGCAGCAAGCAACGCTGCCAGCGTCCTGGTCTGGCAGGCACGGGTCATACGGATTTCACAATTTTCACTAAGGCGTAACACAAATATCATCTATCATCACAAATCATCAATTCTCATATCAATTATCAATTTACAACCACCATCATTAACAACACAAATCCTAAGATTACTAATCATATTCTAAATACGATTTCTAACATAGAAAACACATAAAAACACGTAAATGATATCGAGTAACCCTTCACCGTTACCTTTACGCGTCTTCAAACGATTTCTAAGTCTTCCTAGTCTCCACCTACAATTAGATAATAAAAGATGAATATAATTCACCTTTGAGAAAGACGGATAAATTGAAAAGCGAGAAAGACGGTAATTTTATTACCAATACGGATAGAGGAAGATGAGAGGGGAAGAATAAGACGAACTTACGTGAATTTGAGCGAGAAATAAAAGAGTTATGACGATTACAAGACGGATCAAAAATGGAGGCAAGATTTCTTTGGGTTTCCTTAAAGAGGAAGAAAGAGTTGAGTTGTGTGAGAATGAATTAGGTTAAGGTGAGTATGAGGAGAGTTAGTGGATAAAGTCAAGAAAAGTCAAAGACGGCTTAAGACGGGATTCACTTGAATTCTCGTGAAAAATCCAAATACGAACTCGGAAATTCCAAATTAGACACGGAAAAATTTAATTCTAAACTAAAACTAAATTTCGCTGAAAAGTATCCGTATAATATTTTTAAATTACAAATAGGGTACATTTGCGAGTGTTACAATAAATCACCGTCTCGCGCATCAATTTTTCGTCGCGCGAAAACCCGACTCAAACACCACAATCCTAGCAGCCATAATGAGGGAAATAGACCCCCTTCCCCATGTTTGTGCCGCCTCCCCTACACCTCCCCTTCCCAACACTTTTCTTTTTGTCTTTCCCATAACCACCCTACTTATTCCTCTTCTTTCCAACACTTCTTTGTTTACCTTTCCCCATAACTCCTCCTATTTACTCCTCACTCTACCTCCCACCAGATTACCATTCAAAACAAAGCAACAAAAAAAAAACAAAGTTAGAGAGAGGGAGAGCAAGGAAGAACCGAGAAAAGAGAAGAGGAAGAAGAAGAGAGAGCTAGGAGGAGGATCTTGCCTATACACAAAGTTTTTCACCTTGTAAGGGCTAAAAAACTAAACTCTTAGCATTTTATTCTCATTCACCACTTAATCTTGAGTAAAACAAACCCTAAAACGAACTATAAGAGTCTTCATACATGCATGCAAGAACCTATACACATAACAATCATCAAAGTGTCAAATCCGGAGGTTGATAATTAACAGAATAAAAATCCGACTTAGACTTGTTTTATTGCTTTGAAAAATATGTGTCGTAGATCTTCCTGTCTATAACCAGTGTAAAATTTTTTGTCATAATCCCATGAGTCGTTTGCAAATGAAAAATCATACAAAAAGAACATGATTCTGGACAATTGAATCTGCTAGTCCCAATGTTTGTGTCTTAAAATGTAACTTAAAGGATTAACCAGGACGAACCCGTTTACCACAATAAAATTCAATAAATATAGAGCATATTAGACCCTGGAATAAACTCATTTGAATTTATAATCTTTGTAATCTACTTAAGAACATTTTGTGACTCATATTCGGACCACTTGTTAAAGACCCGACCAATAGTCCATCTTAAACCTATTTTTGGCTAACATTGTATAAACATAAAAGATGGTAGACTTAAAACCCGACCTATTGGCGTTGATTTCGTCCAAGTATATTAAGTATTTCATTTTATACGATATTTGCAACACAAAATAACAATCTGGAAATCTGATAAAATATTGTTCTTTAGATCGATAGTTGAAAACCCACCTTTTCGAAAAGACCATTAGTAAATAAAGTTACACTAAAGATAAATGCTTGATATTTGACTATGATAAACGTTAATGAAAAACATGCATGCTGGCCTTTTGTAAACCGAAGTTTCGACTATTTAAACACCCGAACCAACCCAAAACATTTTGTGACTCGGAAACCGTCACGTTTTACTAAACAGAAATTTCGTCGTTTTTGGACTGTTAGGCTTTCACACTTAAAGTTGTAGGACATCTTAAATAATCCAACCCCTTTGATCTCATATCAATGTGATTAAAAACGAAGTAGATATAGCAATTTAAAGTTTCTGTTTCCGGCTGAAAATTTGTGAAGGGTAGTTAGGTTAATATAACTTGCTTAATATCATTGCATGCATGCTTTTGAATAAACCAAGTAATAAAATAATTAATAAACTATTCATATATATCCCGGTTTTATGCTTAAAGCATATTATAGACTATAGAGTAGGATAGGTTAGTTAACGGAACTTAATATAATAGTAACCGTATAATTCTAGTAGTGTAAAACAAGATAGTTAAGAACCAACTTGGGTACATTAGTAATCGATGTTTTCATTATATATTGTAGACCCGGGATTCGTAGAAGAAGCCTTTTAATAACCTCTCATCAACGTAATTATAAGGTAAGGGAACATTGTCCATACATTATCTTTATACTATCGAATATGATTTGAATGTTGGTACGTTTATAATGATGAAGTGGTTGTGTTGATTTCTTAAAGTATTGTCTTTGAAATGAATGTTTATGCATTATGATTTGGTTGACTTGTTGAAAAGAGAAATTGTGTTTGGACAAATGAAGGGATATAAGTTTCTAAAACCAAAATCGTTTTTACCTTTGGAAAAGTTGTGATTAAATGTTGGAATTCAATAAAATAAAAGCGATAGCTTGAAAGGTTTTGATGTTGGTTTGAATGGTTTTGGTTGAGGGGTACGTTGTTCCCAAAATTTTAAGGGACCTCCTATACAGAGCTTTTGGTGGGGGTTAGTTGATCGAACCCCGTACTCTAGTCTTCCTCTTTGGGGTTGGCCCATTGAGGGTTGTGCACACTCGGGATTTTAGGACAGTTTAGTACATGGTTTGGAGAACCCCGTCTTATCCGGTCTAGGGTGAGGGGATCCACTCCATACAGCCTCTATCCATTACTTACAAATTTAACGAAAGAAATGTTTTCTTCGAAAGGGAAGTGTTATGAGAAAATTTAAGCCATGTTACTTTAAATTCGGATCTACCTATATATCCTTGGAACTTCTAAATTTTATCGTATCTTTTTATAGCGTTTGAATTATCAATTGAAATCTTTATTTTCATTATTGGATTGTTTACCTTACTCAACACGATTGTTGACCCCTTTTTGTTTTGTCCTCTTTTGGACCTGCTATGACCACTTTTGTGAGAGCAGATCTTGTGACAGGTAATCCAAGGAACTAGGACGTGGGGAAACACGGGAGAGCGCGTGCGTTATTGTTTTTATTGGAAACCAATGTTTAGACAATTATCTTTATTTTGCATCATCAAAGTTATTCGCTTCCGCAAACATTTGGATTTGGTTGTAATCGGATTTTACTCTTTGGTTTTTAATTCACGTGGACATTTACCCCTTTGAATTACATGATTTAAATACTTCTACTACAATTGGTTCAATTGTGACACATCCATGTTACGAATCTTACATGAAAACTCTATTTTAAATATAACGGATTATGGGGGTGTTACACTCAATTTGTCGGATTCTCGCGGATTCACTCATGCACTCATAAGTTTATGTAAGGGTGAGTTTTGTAAAGATAGAAAGAAATAGAAACACTCACTCAACTTATAAAACATGCATGCATTCTAATGTGATAGTAATTTCCCTAACTAATACGCATTCGCTATAAAATCAAAGTACAGGAATCAAGACAATAAGGGAGGCTAATGGGCGAAGGTATAGAAGTGGATTGTGCTAAAGCACGTATGGGAATGTGGGGCTAAGACCGGTAGTCGCAGTGACACTTACCAAAACAATTCTACAAGACTAGCACAAACTAATACCCGACGAGAGAAATCATCTTAAACTTTTACAACACAAGAGAGATATCGATATTGCTCTCTAAATATGCATTAGACTCTAGTATATTCTCTTTCATTATTCCTTGAACAAATTAATGAAGCAACATATATTTTTTCTTTGTTCTTTTCTTCTTTCTTTTTTTCTTTCTCTTCTTTTCTTTTTCATATCTTTTGCTTCCTAACATTTCTCAACAAAGGGAATAGATGACACAATTGTCAACGTACTTGCTACACCCATTTGATATTCTTTTTTTTTTTTTTTTGAAATCCCGACCCAACCATAGTAGACAAGTAGACAAGAAAAAACATGCAACTGCGACTGTCCCGATAAGGTAGGCAAATTCTAGGAATGTAGCTATTAGATGAGTTATAAAACAGGCTACAAATGTTCAAAAGGGCTAAACATAGAGAACTCAATAATAAGGGTATAAAATCAAGTCTTTTTGGCTATGTGAGGCTTATTTGAACAAAAAGAACCGCCTTTCCTCATGTACTTATCAAATGAACGCGTATAGTATCAAGAAACTAATGTCACACTTATGCAATTTGATGTTACATATTCCACAAGGAGTACCACACTCAAGCCTAAAGACAATGAGACCAGTTTATTGATGTTCCTGGCCTAGGAAGCTCTATAGACCTCAGAATTTTAAGTGGTTTACCAACAAAAATGGCCAAATCTAATTAGCATAAGGTATGTCAAAAACGGTCAAGACTTGTACTATGAGCTTTGTTTTCAAAAGTAGTAAGTCAAAACAATGTACATGGACAACTTATTTGGGATTCAAATGCAGAAACAATGCAAATTATCATCATTGTTATTCAACTTCACCAAGACTCAACCTAATAAATTAACATGTTTTTGGATTTTGTAAATTTTTCAATTTTTATGGTTTTTTTCTTTCACACAACTAGAAAATAAACACACAACATAAATAAAGACACTCCCCCAAACCTAAATGTCACAGTGTCCTCAGTGTGACGCTAACAGCACAACAATCACACAACAACCAACATCATCGACCTAAAGGACACAACTAACAAAGGGAAAGGGGAAATAACTAAAATAAAATAAAATAAAATAAAGTACAAGGATAGATAATACCAGCTGTATAGACATAGCCTCCCCCAAACCAGCTGCAAAATGGGGGGGCGTAGTGACCAGCTGTCACTAATACTGCTCATCAGTCGGGTTCAAGTTCAGGTTTCGTTACCTCGGTAACCTTAGGGGGATTACCTAAGCTATACACCTTTTGGAACTTGCATTCCTCTTCTGTCAGCAGGTTTTCCATCTCAACTACTTCCTTACTCTGTGAGCTTTCAGCTTCAGCAGTGCTGGAAATTAAGGCGATCTCCAGAGGATCCATATCTAAACACAAAGGGAGACAGTCATCAACAGTCAAATCCACAATATCGACCCTATGACATGTCTCTTCTAGCAGGGGGTGTTTCATTGCATTATCTAAGTTGAAAGTGATAGTGTCATCCCCTACTGTTAGTGTTAGTCTCCCATTCTTAACATCTATAACTGCCCCCGCAGTATGGAGGAATGGACGTCCTAAGATGATAGGAACTTAAGTGTCCTCAGCCATATCTAATACGACGAAGTCAACTGGTATGAAAAATTTCCCTACTCTAACCGGTACGTCTTCTAAAATTCCTAAAGGGTGTTTAATAGAATGGTCGGCTATTTGTAAGGTCATGGTTGTAACATTAAGTTGACCTATATTGAGCTTTTTACATATAGAAAATGGCATTACACTAACACTAGCCCCTAAATCACAAATGGCGTTATCAATAGTCAAACATCCTATATTACAAGGAATAGAAAAACTCCATATATCCTTTAGCTTAGGTGGTGATCGGGATTGTAACACAGCACTCCATTCCTCAATAAATGCAACCGTCTCCACTTCATTAAAGGACCGCTTCCTTGTCAATATGTCCTTCATAAATTTTACATAAGCCGGCACTTGAGTGATCAACTCGGTAAATGGTACACTCACTTGCAAATTCTTGACCACTTCCATAAACCTTCCAAACTGTTTAGCAAGCTTGGATTTACGTTGGCGGTGAGGAAAAGGAAGTGTAATGGCGATTGTCTCATCTTTTTTTGCTTTTGTAGATGAAGTAGAGGACTTATCAGTCGGATCAAGGGTTGCTCGATCGAGCAAAGGAGCTGCTCGATCGAGTTTGTCAAAACAGAAACTTTCAAAAACTCCTCGAGCAGATTTTTCGGATTTTTCAAAGGTTGCTCGATCGAGCAAATGGAGGTTGCTCGATCGAGCATCCTCTTTTTCAGACACTTTTTCGTTGTTTTCCGAATTTTGACGAGCAATTTCCAAACTTTCATCGTTCTCACCCCCATTTATTTCCGGACCTTTGTAATGGGTCTCACTCCTCAAAGTAATAGCATTGACTTGTTCATGTGGAGGGTGTCCCTGAGGGGGAATATTACCCGATTATCTGTAAGGATTTGGAATTGCCAATTGGGCAATTTGAGTATCCACTATCTTGTTATGTGCGAGCAATTGAGAGATCTGAGCATCTTGCTTTTGTTGTATCATGAGACTTTGCTGCAACATGACTTTCAATTCCGCCATATCATTACTTGGAGGTGGTGGAGGTGGAGCTTGTTGAAAGTTTTGGCCTCCTTGATTTGGACAGTTATAATTACCTTGAGAATTGCGATTTTGAGGAATCACATAAGAGAAACCTTGTTGCTGAGGTGGCAGCGAGGTAGGATTAAGAACATTCTGACTTCGGTAGGAGAAATTTGGATGCTCTCTCGTCCTTTCATTATAAAAGTTAGAGTACGGTGTACCTTGCTTAAAGGATTGAAAAGCAAGTACTTGTTCAACCGTACTCATACACTCTACCGCATTATGCCCCATAGTACCACATCTTTCACAGGTTGGCTCTTGTTGAACCATGGCATGGACCGTTTGTTTATTTTCCAAAGATTTTGAAGTTTGTAATTCGGCAATTTTAGCAGTTAATGCCTCCAACTGAGATGCAACGGCATTGTCCGAACCTTCGCGCCTCGCATTACCCCTGGGATTGCCATACTCAGCAGCGTGAGTAGCTATCTCATCAATCAACTTCCAAGCATTAGCATCGGTAGTGTTATTTTGGAATCCTCCATTGGCAGCAAAATCTAGCAATGCTCTCTGATCATCATATAACCCTTTTTAAAACTGGTTGCATAGGAACCAAGTATCAAAACCATGATGTGGAACGGATTTGAAAAGCTTCTTGAAGCGAACCCATGCCTCATTAAAGTTCTCAGTGATGTCAAGTGCATCCACATCTAACTCACCCAACCAATCTTCTGCCCCGTCTCGTAGCGAAAAGGGGAATAACACCAACTTGATTTGATCTTGCGTTACCCCATCCGTTAAAGGAATAGAGCAACAATAGTTGGTGAATTTCTCCATATGCTTCGCAGGATCCTCAGTGGGGCTTCCTCCAAACATGTTTTGCTCCACCAAAGAGATATAAGATGGAAGAATCTCGAAGGTTTCATTAATCGTAGTAGGGAGTTTGAATCCCTTGGGAATAGATGCAACGGTAGGCTCCGAATGGCTTGCTAAAGTAGGCATGGTTGTAGTGGGTGCAGAAATATGTGTATCCTCTTCTAAGGATGATTTTTCTGCGACAAATTTGGCGTAAACTGTGTCAAGCGTACTCAAGTCTTCCGCTTCTTGAATTTCCTTCCAAAAGTTTTGTCTAGCTCAGAGAGTCCTCTCTGGTTCGGAATCGTAGGGTACGAGATCGGACCTGGAACACCGAAAACTGTTGCCTCCCCGCAAGCGGCGCCAAATTTGATAAGGGCCTGGAACACCTGGGCATAAACGAACACTAAAGAAAAGGATAAGAACGGTCTCAAGGAACTTAGGTTCCCTGAGACGAAGAAAAAGAAAAACTAAGTGGAAACAAACCGAAAACTGATGCCTCCCCGGTAACGGCGCCAAATTTGATAAAGGCCTGGAACACCTGGGCATAAACGAACACTAAAGAAAAGGATAAGAACGGTCTCAAGGAACTTAGGTTCCCTGAGACGAAGAAAAAGACAAACTAAGTAGAAATAAATCGAAAACTGTTGCCTCCCCGACAACGGCGCCAAATTTGATAAGGGTAAAGTCGCGTCACCTTAATCAAAGTAATCCTAATTCACTACTAACTAATAGTCAGCGGTAAGTAAGGTATCGAATCCACAGGGAGGCGGTAGTATTCTAATCTATTAAACGAGGTTCGTCTCTATAGTAACAATTCGGGGTTTTTGATTTGTGTTTCTAAGCTAATAGCAAACAATAACAATAAAAGGCTGAAATCAATAAGATTAAAAGTCTAGGGTCTCAGATTCACTAGGATTATTGTTCAGGGGTAAGGGTGTAATCAACTATTATGCAATAAAGTTATCTAAGGTCACAAGATCGGTCGATTCAATTATGCCCTTTAGATCTACAATTTAACATGTGATCGCTATTATTAAACGAGTTATATTCAATTATCGTAGCCTATCTTAGTCTTAACCCGGTCGGTGTTAATCCTCATTCGCGAGACTAGTTAATTAATCTTGGCCAGTAATTAAGCAATTATATTTAAAACGATAATCAAACGATAACCATGCTATTACTAAAATAAGGAGTTCCGTTTCTTTTGTGAGAAGGTAGCCGTGCTTTCTAAAACTCATTTTTCAATCTCGTGCCTTGTTGTCAATGGCGAAGCTAGGCCTGGGCCGGATGGGCCATGGCTCGGGCAAGGTTTTCTAAAATAATTATTACATAAGTAAGTTGTAGTCATAGAATTGAATGTGGCATATTGGTTGGATGGTTGGTAAATTGGATACCTCCCCCAGAGGTACCGAATTCGATCCGAGGCCAAGGGAGTTTTTATTGTATTTGTTTTGCTTCTTAAGCTTTCTTAATTTCTTGATATTTGTACGATTTTTGATCAACTTTCATTTACCATTAAATCGTCTTATACGGAATTTATTATTATTTATACTTTTAATTTTATTCATTCGAAACACTTTAATTAAAAAAATCTTTATAAAATATTACATGAAAATAATCAATGTATAATTCAAAGATTAAATAAGAATAAATATTATGGAGTAGTTTGTATGTTTTATATAAATCATCTAAAAAACCTAGTATTAAATATAGATAACATTGAATTAGTGGTGTGAGAACGTGAGGTCCTCGATAAATGAGTACACATCGATGAAATGAAATCGGCTCGGGTTCTTATTTCGTCCTAGTTTCGTCCCTGCTTGTTGTTATGTATGTAGTTTTTAGATTGTTTCGTACTTCCATGCTTTGTGAAACGAAAGTTTTCTAATTAGTATAGGTGACCAAGGTACACAATATATAAAAAATATCGGTTTGATTAAAATAGCCTTACATTGGCCACATGGGTTAATAGCCGCCAGAATGGATCAGAGCTTTTCTTTTAAATCAACTCTCTTTGGGTATATTGTCTATGCATTTTTTTCACATCAACCTACTTGGACTTTGTCCATATTTGGGTTCGATGTTCACTGTCAAGCAAGCTTGTGAGATACATGAAGGAATTGTACTCTTGTAAGTCTGTTGTAAAAACATATCTCCAAGTAGTAATAAAGGCCCGGAAGGAGTTATAATAATTAGAAAATAATAACTAAAGGGATACAATTAATAATCAAAAGATTGATTCGCACAAGAGAGAGTGTATACACACCTCTCCTACATATATACGACTAAAAATGATGGGATTTTCTCACTTGTACCCCTCAACCTTTTCGTTTTCTAAGGTATACCCTCCTTTGTATAAAAAAAAAAGTTTGACCATTAATAATTCTCGACTACGAGCTTAGAAAACGGTAAATTTTTAAACGAAGAAACTTTTGTTAGGTTCATATACCTACACTTAAGATATTTCTTAAGTAATACTAATTAACTCTTTAATTGGTTTTCCTAGATCTAGTGCATGCAGACAATAAAACAAAGATAAGACGGAAAAATCGTTTCCTCACATTGATAATGGACGAGTTGGGCACAAGAGTAAAACTTCTTCTTACTCTTGTTCTTGAGCTAGATGAATAAGGATGAACTTCCAAAAGCTCCAAGTATAGGAACTCTCATTTTGTTGCACATATACCACTACAAAACGAACACGGGAAACTGACGGAAAAAATCTGTCAGTAACACCGAAAATCCGTCAGTAATGTCAATTACTGACGGAATTTCCGTCAGTAACGCGCGTCACTTCAATTGGTAACAAAAAAAGACTTCTGAGGGAATTTTCGTCAGTAATTTGACTCCTGACGGTTTACTGACGGATGATTCGTTAGCCAATTTAGCTGAAAAGTCAAGATAAACTTGACTGTACTGACGGAAATTCCGTCAGTAAAGTCAAGATTTTCTTGACGTAAATATAGCAGTGGCTGGAAACAGCAGTCTGCTGTCCAGCCACAATGCGTTTTTTGCATTGTTTTAAACGGTGAAAATTTCAACAAAACCTGCAATACAGAAAATACATTCGTTCACCGCAAAGCGGTAATTCATACTCACATCGACCGCATGGGCGGGAATCAACAAAAGGCAATAAAAATAAAGGGGAAGATCGATAGAAATTGGAAAAAAAATTCATTACATAAAATGTTAAACAAATTCATAAAACTTTGTTTTTACAAGCTTACAAATTCAGCAGGTTCACTAACTTAGGTAGATGATAAATTACTAACCTAAGGGGGTAACGGTACCCCGTCCAAAACCGTGCCCGTCGTCCGTGTTGTCATCTCTTGGACATGGAGGAGGGAAATTGCACAAGTCCGGGGGAAGAAATTTCATCAACGCCGCTTGCGTGGCAGCCATTTGCTCGGCTTGGCTCTCCATTTGTTGTTGATTGGCCCGTACTTGTGCTTCAAGGGCAAGTCGGGCGGCTCGCTCATGTTCTCGTTCATTCGCAAGTGCACTCAATTGCTCCTTCATTTGAGTATTTTCACTTGCGAATCAAGTGTAATATGTAGGATTGTACGAGAAAGATGCGCGTGCACTTTTGTTGCAAGGTGGATCATACCACACTTCTTTCCCCTTGTCTCCCATCCCGAAGAGCCTCGACTTCTTATCGAATGCATCTACAGCTTTGTAGTAAGCACGAAATTCGTCTGGGGTCTCGCCAGTTGGCGTTGGCTGACTCATCTCCTCGGTGTAAGCTTCCTGAACCAAGAAAAAAGAAATTAAATAATTAAAAACATTAAGTAATCAAAACAAAACGAAGCTAATAAATAGTGTTAAAGTTGAATATAAAAAAAACTCATTAGTAATTATTAGACAAACTTACGTTTGTCTTAGCAGCTCTAGGATTAACCCACTCGCCTTTCTTGTTTTTTTTTTTTGTTTTCTCAAACAACTTGTACGGCGTATGATCAACCTGAAAGTAGTATAAAAACATTAAGTGATATATCGGCAATATTAATCCTTCATAATATAGAATTTGTGAAGTAAAAAATAAAGGACTTACCAATTCTTTAAACGCATCAGCACAACTCTTCCGGCCTAGAGTATGGGTGCCCAAACCTTTCTCGCTACCTGACCGTCTATTAACCTTGTTTATGTTAGACTTCTTGGCAAATTCGGGATCGCTTTAGGGCTTTTTTCTAATGTTTTCCCACCAACTTTCAGGCACCCAATACGGCCTTTTTTTGTTATATTTGAGGCCACCAACAAGTGAGGTAATCCGCCTCGTGACCTGTTTCTGCCATTCAGGCTTCGGGTCGTAGTTCGGATCGACCGAGTTCACATGATACTATTTCATCATAAACATCTTGTTAGTAATTGCTGAAATTGTACATCAACACGTTTTGAATGAAAACAATTACTTTTCCGTAATAAAATATACCTGAAAGTATTCCCACATCCGCCTACGCTGGTAATGGCTCGCTTCACTCCATTTAGTGAAGTACTCTCGGCCGATGGTACGAATGAAAGACCAAGTAATGTATTGCTTGATCGGCTTGTCATCCCACCTGAAAAAGATACATATTAGAACGAACGTGATAATAAAAGATAATAAAAGTTAGCGTAAAAGTTTTAATAAAATAAAGTTAGCGATAATAAAAAATTTCTATATATTAGACATACACTTACCATTGGCCTATGTCAGGATTGCGAGACAGAATAATCCGCGTACCCTCCTGCTGGGTAGTCGGCATCGTAACCTGCTCCTGCTCCTGCTCTTGCTCTTGCTCTTGCTCCTGCTCGTGGTCATCCGAGGCAGCCTCCTCCTTGTTCTGCTCATCATCAGCACGACGAGATCGACTTTTGGTACATTCCTTTATACCGAGAGGCATGACATTTGGTACATTTCTCAAGATTAGCATTTTCTTCCCAAAAAAGCATGCAACCGGTAGGACATTCATCGATTTTCACATGGGGTAGTTGGAGTCCCTTAAGGAAATTCTTAATTTCTTGAAAATTGCGCGCCATTTGATTATTTTTTGGAATAATGTCACTAATTAACGACATAAAACCATTTGCGCATCTAAGAGATAAGTTGTTCTCACATTTGAGTGCTACCAACCTAGCAGCCGCTTGCAACAAACACTTACTACTTCCCTCATACACTGGTTGTTCGGCTTTATTTAACATTCTAAAAAAGGCTGAAACTTGGGGATGTGGGGGATAACGAACTTCTTCATCGCTAAGGTCGTCGGGATTAAGTCGAGCCTCCATTATTTGCTCAACATTATCACGTAATTCATCTTCAACCAACTCCCGGTAAGGATTCTCACTAACTACGATACTACTTGAACTCTCTTCGGTAGCCAGTTTCTCACCGTGATACTTCCATACATAATAGTTATCAGTAAAACCATTCGACCATAGGTGATTTTGAACCTCCCTTTTCGATTTAAAAGTTAAGTTATCGCATTTCTTACATGGACACCTCATTTCACCACCTAACTCCTTAAACTCACTAGATTGTTCCGCGAATTCAATAAACTCTTTCACCCCATTTGCAAATATCAGCTTGGGTTTCTTTTTTTCGTCTAATATTTCATACATCCACTGTAGTTCTAATCTTTTCATGTTATTATATATCTACATTTCAATATATATATGTTATATAAATAAATTATCTTAATTAACAACAACGATAATCAATAATCACACACAGTAAATGAAACATTTATTATTGTCAACAAGTAAAATTAATTTTTTTCAATTGGGTCCTTATCACTCCAACCTAAACCCATTAATCTACGTTTCAAGTCACTAGCAAACACCACTTGTAATTTATTAATGAGGAAAAATTTCGGCAGCAATTCCCCTTTGTTCTCTAAATACATAATGTTGGATAAATATTTACTCAACATATGCATTCAGAGAACATTAAAGGAATTGTTACCGAACTCTTTCCTCATTAATAAATCACAAGTTATGTGTTTACTACCTAAGTGACTTGAAACGTAGAAAGACAGTCCCAAAACGGGGACTATTCAAAAATTACTCGTTCTAACGAGTAATTTTTGAACGGGTACTAAGTCAATATCAACACATGTAATAATTTTAACATCCACAACACATGTAATAATTAGGTACTAACATTTAAATTAGCTCAATTGAACCTGATTAATGCAATAATTAGCTACTATATATGTTAAATCAATTAAACACAATCAAATTAACTAACAACAACAATAATTTCAATATCAAAAACAATAATGGCTACTATCCCAAGTCAATTAAAGACAAACAAATGATTAAGACGGAGGAAAGAATTAACTAACAACAACAATAATTTCATCATCAAAAATAATAATAGCTATTATCCCAAGTCAATTAAAGACAAACAAATGATTAAGACGGAGGGAGGAATTAACTAACAACAACAATAATTTCATCATAAAAAACAATAATGACTACTATCCTAAGTCAATTAAAGACAAACAAATGATTAAGACGGAGGGAGGAATTGAAATAAAGGTAAATATTTTACATAATGACAAAAATAAGCAAGAACGGTGAAAGGCAGCGGAGTCAAGTTGTAGTGGTCGTCGTCGGAGGTAGGTAGTGGTGGTCGTCATCGGATCTACAACAAATAAATAAAGATTGATTAAAAAATTAAAAGGAGAAAAGTGATTAAATAAAAAAAACAAAAGAAACTTACTAAGTGGTGGAAGGAGGTTGTGGTAGGAGGTGGTAGCCGGAGGTAGTGATAGGAGGTGGTGGTAGCCGGATGGTTTGGGTAGTCGAATTTGGGGATTTAGGGGTTAGGTCTTAGGAGAAATGAAATTGGGGGAATGGGAAGACGACGCTGGAAATCGTATTAAACGAAAAATCCTGACGGAATTTCCGTCAGGAATATTCCGTCAGCTTCCCGTGTTTCCAGTTGTGTCCTGACGGAATTTCTGTCAGTATTTAGATATTACTGGCAGAATTTCCGTCAGTAATGGACCAATACTGACGGAAATTCCGTCAGGATTTACTTGGATAGGGACTCATTAAATGATATGTCAGAATAGCTCCTGACGGAAATTCCGTCAGGAAAGTCAAACATAATTTGACTTTCCTGACGGAATTTCCGTCAGGAGTTGATTTTAGTGACGGAATTTCCGTCACTAAATTTTACCGCCATTGACTTCAGTCAACGCGCCATTTTTCACTGACGGGTACTGACGGAAGTTCCGCCATGACGTAATTTCCGTTAGTATTCCGTCACAATTCCGTCAGTTTCCCGAAATGTCTGACAAATTAATTTTTCCGTCAGAAGAGCCGTCAGTTTGCCGAGATATCCTTGTAGTGTACTTACCCTTAATCACTTAACTATTGATATACTAGAACAATAGTCAAGTCCCCTTAAAACCAAGTATGATACTCGAAATTTCTACCTTAGAAATGTGGAGTTCAAGCTACAAACACAAGTTGTATGAAACTTCTAAAGTTTCTAAGTATCTTGTAATTTCTAGTGAGATGTGATAGTATTATTATTATGAGATCAATTTGTAGTATAAATAAGAAGAAAACTTCTTCTTATTTCTAGCACAACCGGCCACACCTACATGGGGGAGGGTGATCTTTTTACTTTTTCTCTTTCCAAAGCATTAGGGTATGCAATAGGTTTTTAGGCTACTAATCATATTGTCTAATCTTAATTAGAACAATACTTAAAACCTAAAGCCTACTCAACCACCCCTAAACCGGCCACACCATATAAAATGGAGTCCATTTTATATGGTGTGATTTTGTCATTTGTCACATGTGACATGTTAAAAAAATCTTATAATTATGTATTTAATTAATTTAAATACAATTTCATGTCAAACAAACTAAACTTAACATTTTAAGTAATAATTTATAATCTCATATATATAAAATGGGTCATCTCATATTTGGTTAATATAATCTACAACTAATTATAATTATGATCAACCAATTATGCTTATCTCAAATGTTTCATAAACATTAAGCATTCTTACTAATATAACGATTATATTATCAAATTGAATCTTATTTAATCATATTACAATAAGGCATGATTCTCACTTATAATATAAACTTGTTATGTTTAAGGTATTAATTAATATGTATCAATATACAATTAATGAACTTTCATGATTAGGGAATCGTCCTTTCTGTTTGACCTAAAGGGATCAACTGATCGCCACTGTCATACGACAGTAATGTCAAACTCTAGTAAGCTAATCATTACCGATTAATGTGGACCAGCGTTGACTATAATGTTAATCATCCCTTTGTATTATTGTTAATGAGATTTAATTAAGTGATCGCACTATTGTTGAGGACACTTACTCCAACAACTTTGACTGGCCATAATTCCTGGCTACGATTTCATATGTCCGTGATTTCTTTTTTCAAACTAAATAGTTGGTAAAGACGGCCAATTTGGAAAAAACATTATTGTCTTTCGAACACGTAGCCGAGAGTTATTAATGGTCAAGGTTTTTTTTTTGCGAAAAAAGAGGGTATACCTTATAATACATAAAAGTTGATGAGTACATGCGAGAAAAGCTCAAAATGATTTAACGCTCAATGTGTTACGCGTAGGTGGGTCTTTTTATGCTTATTTATGATTTTACTGTCTATCTTATTTAAGAGCGTAACTAATTAATCTAAGAGTAGCTTTCCGATCACCACAGTTTAATTACTTCAGTATTGATTTCAAGTGTTGTCATTTTTTTCTCTTTCTACCATGTGATGAAAGCATGGTTATCGATTCGGCCGGTTACACTACATTGCTCTCTTTGATCCATTAAGGTAAACTTAGACCATTCTTGTGACACCCTCGAATTTGCGGAAAGATAAACAAGTAATTTAAATAAATAAAAGATGAGAATATGTTTTTAATAGGTTCACTTTAGTGAAAATCGGTAAATTTTAAAACCAGAACCTACAATTAAATATATTCATCATAACAAAGGTGTCTTAAAGAAAAAGGTTCATAACAAATAGGAAATAATATTATACATAAGAAGTATCTGAAACGGGAGACATATCTCCCTAATAAATACGGAAATAAAAGAGTGTATTAAATAATACAATCCTAAGAACCGAATATAGGTCCAAGGTAATTCTTCACTCGCTAGCTCGTCAATGTACCCAAGTATGCACACAAACCTGCCAACCGCATTAAATATAAACACGGAAGCCACAGTCAGTGGGGAGTAACACCGAGTTCTCCCAGCCACGAAATGTCGAGTTTAATAAAACATGAATAACATAAAAGAAATGTATATGGAAAATACAAAACTTAACATATACGATATGCTTTTCATGTTATGAAACAAATAACTAACATATAACCTAGCATATGAAGGATAAGCTACTCATGCAAGCTATCATGTGAATCGGTTAACAACCTATACCACGAGGTAGGGAAGCTAGTATTTCAACTCAGAGGTTACATTTAAAACATGGCCTGGATACAACTCAACCCTAATCATACAAGCTATCATGTGAATCAGTTAACAACCGGTAATCCAAACTCTATCAACCGTAGCCGGCTTGCATCTCACCTTCTACGATTCATAGAATCATCAAACATGAAAGACCAATATGTCTAGAAACAGGCACAAGTTCTTAGTACAGTCAATAGTCGACTTCTGTAACTCGAGGCTATACCACAAGGTAGGATAAACATCCTAGTCCTAGACTGATCAGACCTAGCGACAACAGCTAACCCATTCCCTGTCTCATGACCAAAAGTACATGAGAATCTCTACTAGGAGACCCCCTAAGCAGAGTTGGCTAGTACTTAAGCTGGCTCAATTCCCAAAGTGGAAGCAATTAGGCAGCCATGCCCCGGCTTGGTATCAAAATCCCAGGCCAGTGACACAAAAGCTATCAAGCTGTGAACTATATACTCGTTAAAGATAGTAAGGCCTATCAATGTCATGGTCCAAGGTACTCATCTAGAATTAGAATGGTCAACACGCCATATAATCATAATTCTCTATGGGTACTTAGTCAACAAGACATATATCATACAATTACACAGTCACGGGAAAAACTTTCTATCATGTGACTAATTGCATATAAATCATATTCAAATATCTTATCGCCTCATATCTACTAAGGCTTATTAATTCATTCATTAAATAAAACTTTACCTGAAGACAAATCCCCGACCCAAGTCCCGCGACGGGTCATCAATCAAAACGGGGCTGACTAGATCATAGTTTGACCAAACCCGTTTGGTCAAACCGGCTAGAAACAGAGTCTTAGCAATTTAGGCTTGAACATAAGAACATCATATTCATTTCATGCTATTTTATTCTAATTTCTAACATGTGAATTATTAATTCTTACGAAACCCGCTTGACTTAAAGGATATCAATTTAAACTACAATCTCATGCTATAATTTCTAACATGTGAGACATAATAATATTATGAAAACCGTTTAATTAAATAATTTACTTATTAAAATTTCCCACTTGCTAAATATTACAAAACATGATATAATAATAACAATAAACTCAAAAACCGTCACAAGCCCAAAGGAGGGCTCACGGGTCATCCAAGACCGGACCTGGACCGGGCCTGGACCGGCCTGAACCGGCCTGAACCGGGCCTGTTTCTCGGCCACCAAAACAGCCACCACACACGGCCACCACCAACAACAAACCAAATTTATTTCTAACATGTTTTAATTAACAACCATCCATTTTAACAACCAATTCAACCATCATTCATACTAAAATTATAATTATGAACAAATCATCCAACATGTCATAAACACTAAATATGTTAAAAATTCATAAAACTTAATAATAATAACAACCTAGCATGTTACTACTTAAAACCGTAAATAACCAAAAACATAAGTAAAACAATAAAAACATATGTGACATCAATTCGTCGAGTAACTCGGTAATCGTTACCTTAGCTAGCACAAAACCAAGTAGCACCAAAATAAGACCTAAAAACCCGTCTACTAATCTTCTTCTAAAATATACGAGTCACCAAACTCGTCTTCATAATCTTCTCCTATAAGAAATGACAAAAATAACATTATTAGTATTAAAACTTGATTTCAATAATTAAAGTGTTGAAAACGATTTTGTCGGAATTGAAAATGAAACGTACACGGAGATGAAGAGCGGAGAGGAGACTTTAGAAATATAATTTAGAACGGATTAGGCCAAGTGACGAAGGTTTTGTGACGATTTTGCTCAAGAACGATCAAGAACACGAAGAACGATTATGATTATATTAAAGAAGGTATTAATTAGATATTAAGTTGATTTAATGTAAAATAAAAAGATAACAAGTGAGTAAGAGTGGAGGGTTGGGCCGTGTAATATAGAGGATTACGGGAGTCGGGTTTTGAACTTGTTGTTACGGGATTGACTCGGGTTTTATAAATATATTATGGTAAATATCTAGCTATTATTAGATATTATGTTTGTTTAATCAAATATCTAGATATTATTAGATATTATGTTAGTTTAATGAAAATATCTAATCCTAAGGGAACAAGAGGAAAGAGGCGTGTGGAGGTGGAAGGAATCGGGTCTGTTTTTAAGCGATTTGTTGCGTAATTTAAACTGACAGATCAATAAAGTTACAAATATCTTAGATATTTGTATTAGTTTAATCAAAGTAATCAAAAGATCTAAAATGAGGGAAAAAGGGTGTTTTGGGCGTGTGGCACTTGTAGGAGTCGGGTTTCGGGTTTGTTTCGGGACTTAAGTTGACTCGGGAATAGTTAAATGAAGTTCGGGTTTAAACCGTAAAACCTACTCTTTAATTCCGAATAAATTCAAATTAATTATATTAAATTATCATAAATTCAAATAAATCGTAATAAATTAAAATAAATTAAATTTATTATTTTTCAAATATAATTTCGGTCTTTCAAATTACGGGTTGTTACAATTCTCCTTCAGAAAGTCATGCTAATTGGGTCACCAACATATTATCTTTTCATCCTCTTTCACCACCTTGTCATTCTTTCTCTTTCTAATCATGTCTCACTTTACCAATCATTGCTCAATTTCTCTACCCCGCCAAGCTCTCTTTCAATTTAGTAATTTTTTATTCCCCCAACCCATTTGAAGATGACACCTAGTAGGTTATCAACAAGGTCAAGTTGGTGAAGGGTGGTGATGGATTAGTGGTGAGAATATTGGCGGTATGCTGGAGGTGAAGGGGTTTGGTGGTAGGTTGGAGTTATAATTTATGAATTGTGATTGTCATAGGTGTAATTTCCAGGTTGTTTAAGTGTGATTGTCATGTTGATTACTTTTCATTTAGAGATATAATTTGTAGTTTTATGAGCCGAAGTATAACTTGACATGGTTTTTAGGAATATTTATGTGGTTAAAATAATGCTAAATGATGAGACCGAAAGGTTTATATATGACGTTGGAATGTATGAAAATGACGATACAAAAACAATAACGCGAGTCCATGTGGCGTTGTTTGTTTCGTTTTTCTTTCTAATGTGTACCATTTTGTAGAATGCAAATGTTGTACTATGAACCTACATAACATTGAATTGATATTTCTTACGATTTTTTATATTGAGTTTGAGCATTGGCTAATATTTGTGTCATTGTCAGAATTAAAAAAAGCCTAAATAAATGTTTACCGTTACAAGGAGTTAAGTTTAAATGTCTAAAACTTTATCTGTGACAGTTTCAGATACAACATTATGTGAAAAACTTTCATTTTGGCATAAGATGAGATTACAAAAGCTTTAAGTTACTAATTTTAACTTAGCTCTGGTTTAAATGCAGGGAATATGGAATTGACAAGTTTAAAAAAGAGATGGCTTATTATGATGTGCGAACATAAGCCTTCTGTGAGTTCTCATGTTAGTCTATCTTTTTTTAATGGATGAAGCGATTGTCACTCTTTCCTTATAATAGGAGAGTTAATTATTTTGATTGCCCCAAATTTAATTAACAACACAAAGAAATGCAAACTTTGAACAATTAAAAAAGTTTTTCAAAGAGATATTGCAAAGGGATTGTGAGATATTTTCTTCCCCATTACAATGTTATGAAGACACCTGTTGTTGTTAAAATCGGGATCTGGATCGTAGGATCGTACAATCCAAGTAGCGAAACACGATCCAAATTGTCGTATGATTCTTTCTGTAGTGGGATCGGTACAAGATCGTTCAAGATCGAGTAGGATAGTACATGATCGCGTTGGATATATTGATGGTAGGATCGTTCAGGAGCGTAAAAAGCTTATTTATTTTCTAATTTTGTGAGGTGATTGCTCTTTTATAGTTAGAACTCAAAATTAAAGGTATATGTAATATCGTAATTTTCTAACACACTAATCCAAATGTGAAAATATTCTCATGAGTTCTAACACACTAATCCAAATGTGGAAATATTCTCATGATTACCTCATGATATATTGAAATATGAAATAATTGTTACCATTTGTATGAGATAATCATGGGAATATTTCAACATTTGGATTATTAATGTGTGCCCTAAGGGCACACGTTAGAAAATATGATGTATTGATATGATAATTAAGATTTTTGTTCTATTAAACAGACTTTTGACATTATGTATCACAAATTATACCAGATGTTTTACATAAACTTGTTTATCTAAGCTATTTGTAGGATCTTACGATCCTCAATTCGATCATGCGATACAACCACATGTTCGATACAAAGTAGAATCCCGATCCGGACAACGTTGCCTGGTATATGATATTACTATCCATGAGATTAGCTTGTACATTCGCATTCTACATATACTTTAGTCGTCACCAATGTAAACCTTCGTTGTTTAGGCATTTGATAAATTTCATTTCATTTACTGTGGTTTTTATGGTTTTATTATTTGATTTTCCGATTTTGTTTTCTTGCAAAATAAAGAAAGATGTAAACTTTATGGCTTAGTTCATAAGGAAAATGGACAATTTTTGTAGTGTGATTGGGAGTAAATAATGTGCATTAGTTAGATGAATGTAAATTTACTTTTTTTGTTTAATATATTCAGATTATACCTTTGGATTCGAAAACTCTTATGAATTTGCAACTGATAATTCGGAAAACCAAGAAACATCAAAGACCAATGTGCGAAAATTATAACACCTCCAAGTAAATGATCAAGTAGTATCAAATAAGTAAGAAGGAAACTCGAGCGATACATGGATTATCATTAAAGCAACCACTGGCTTAAAATCAATCAAGCAAATAACATAACTTTTTTTGTTGAGAAAATTGCATAAAACAAAGCGATTTATCATGGGTTGTAAGTTCAGCCAAATTGCAGTAATCAATATTTTAATCTTTTTTTTATATGTTAATATAATGCTTAAAAAGTCTCTTATTATTATGCCATTAAACAACCTTTGCTCAAAAAATTATTTGTTTCGTAATAACAAAAAGCTAAACGAATAAAAATTCAGTTATTAACATCTTGGGATTAGCGCGTACACCGTCTGCTGCAAGCATACTTAGGAAACCAAAATAAGATGATTAAAATATCTTGGGGTATCATGCGCGAAGCGTGCGATACAACAACTAGTTTCTCTAAAAGCATACCCTGTAACTTTGCTACACAAGATTAAAACTGGTGTAAGGGTAAAATAGACAAAATCATATTTTTTTAATAATTCAAAACATAGCTTTTGGTCTTAACAATACTAACTTTTATGACCCTACGTGGTATCAGAGTTAATGCAAAATTCCTTTACAAAGTAGTAATTTTCAAAAAAAAAAAAAAAGAAGAAGAAGAAATAATCTTGTATAACTAGTAATTTTAATTTTTCTTAATTCAAAAATGTTATATTTTGATAATTTATAAGTTTAGATGTATCAAATAGTTTCAGAAAATAGAGGATATGTAGCAGGTTAGCACAAAGGCTTGAAAGACGCGATCTCAATAAGTTATTTTATTTTTCATATTCTTCCATGTGTTTCTCGTGACCTTTTATTTTTTTTAGGGTGTTAATATAATAGATTAAAACTCGTCGCAAACCACTCAAATAGTAGTATGAGATCGAACACAAGGACGGCGGGGATTAGTACATAGCTTGTCTAAGTATATGTTTTGTCTAACAATAAGGTTTGAAAGATTAGTTAAACTAAAGACAGGTAAACGAGACGATACAAATCAAGATGAGAAAGAGTCTAGGGAAATCGGGTTCACTAAGGCAAGAAAAGGAGAGAGTCGGGTCAAGGGAATGGATAAAATCAATATATTAAGAGACTTTTTTTGAGCGATTCTAGAGGACCACATCATCGTTTGCAGTTTTTGAAAAATATATATTTTTAGATCTTGTAAGATTACAAAAAAAGATACTATGGAATATTTTTAATATCACACCTATTGTTTACCTATAAAAAATTTGATTATCAATCTAACAAGAAAATATAATGCAAAACATTTCGAAACTTACGTATTTGGATTCTTAGCGAAAAATGCTTTCATTAGAGTATAAATTTTGTATTTGTTACTACTATATTGTTTATAATATGATAAAAGTATGTGAAAAATTAAATAAATGACTTTTAGAATATTTTCTTATTATTTTATTATTAGTATAATAGTTTAGTAACAGTTAAGAAATAAATATTTCATAAAAACATATGGTGTACTACTTAGTTTCTTATTAGTCCCACATTGAAGAATAAATAAACATTATATAGAAAAATATGGTGTATTACTTAGTTTATTATTAGTCCCACATTGAAGAATAATGCACGTGTAGTGAATATATTATCTATAAATAGTAAATTGTCCCACATCGAAGAAAGACTATACGATAGGTTGGTCCTATGAATATAAATATGAGATTCTTGAACTTAGGTATAAACCCACAATTTTTCAAGTCTCATAAGTATTTTGTGAAAGAGTTCTTAAAAGTTTGTATTACAATCTTCACATTAGTGAAATTTACATCATTAAAAATTATTTTAGAAAAGTATCATATATAATGATGATAACTACTTAATGTGTTATTTTTCCCACTTTGAAAAGCAATAAATGTGTGGGGAATATATATTTTAAGTGTAAATAGTAAAATTATGTCATATCGAAAAATATCATGAGATGGCGTGATCATAAATATGATTATAAATATGAGTCATTTTAGTCTCATATAACGTTTACATATTATCTTCACAATAGTGAAATTTACATCATTCGAAATTCATTTAGGAAAGTATCATAAATAATAATTTAGGAAAGTATTATATAAGTAATAATTTTGATGGTATACTACCTAATATGTTATTTGTCCCACATTGAAACATAAGGTAAATGTGATAAATATATCACGTATAAATAGTATAATTGACCCACGTCGAAAAATTATGATAAGGTGGGGTGATCCTATAATTACAAATAAGAGTCATCATTGGAACTTAGAAATCAACCCAAAATCCTTTGAGTCTCTTAAATATTGTCTTATATAAAACTTTTAAAAGTTTGTATTACTATTATCTCCACATTAGTGAAACTTACGTCATCAAAAAATAATTTAGGAAAGTATCATAAAAAAAAATAAAGTGATTTTTTTAAAATATTTCAATATACTTTTCCTATATTATATACAAGTGGTGTTTATAATTTTATTTAAAAACTTTTACATTTCATTTCACAAAAAAATATTGTAAAAATGAGTCATCCTTCGAACTTAGATATCAACCCAAAATCATTTGAATCTCTTAAGTATTGTCTTACAGAGCTCTTAAAAGTTTGTATTATTATCTCCTGCTTAATGAAATTTACATCACAATCACTTTAGGAAAGTATCATAAACAATCTACTATATATAAAAGATGAATCATTTGAAAGCCTGTTGGCTAATGAGTTTTGATGAAACAAAAAAGCAACGGGCCCCAATTTTATCCTACTACAATTAATTACTCTCTCTTCTCCTCACTTTCATCATCTTAATTAATTAATTTATCTCCTCATTTCTTCTACTTTCATACAAATTTATTTTTTGAAATAATTTAATTTCCAACTATGAATAAATCTAATTTATAAATGAAAAATGTTTGTTTTAATTTATAAATAATATATGTTGTTGTACATATAGGGAAATTTTACACTAAAAATTCCGAAAAAAAATTACTCTGGTATTAATAAAATACATGACTTTTTTTTTGTGATAAACACTATGAAAGATTTGTGTATAATAAGGATTAACTAATTAATATGTGGCTACATGATCATTATTTATGTGCTTTTAGCGAGAAATACGTGGAAGCAACGTCAAGTTAATGTTTAGGAGTTTGTTTTTGAGGCAGGGCAAAAAATGGGAGAGCGAGTGAGTGGGATTATATGAGACACGACAAACAATGAATTTATAGGTTTGTCATTTCTGAAACTAGAATTTGAGTATGATGAGGAGCGGAGTTTAAGCGCAAACATAGGGAGTACATACATGAGTCAATTCATTCTTAATTGTGTTTGTTAAACCATTTACTCGGATCTTACATTCATTAATCAATTATGTTAATTTTATTATATAAAAGCGCACTTATAAAAAAATTAGTATATGTTTGACCAAACTTCTTATTGAAGTTTTTTTGTTAAAAAACACAGGTTGACCAAACACATACTCCATATTTGGTTATTATTCAAAAGTTAAATATAGTTTCATAAAACTTTAAAAAATTAAACTTGCGAAACAAAAATTTATGTTTAATAAATTAGGCCAGATATGCTCTTAATCAACATGAGATTAGATTTCATATTCGGTTAGGGAGAATAATCTATGTCTTATTTATTAGCGTAACGTTTGAAAAATTTCATGTTTATACTTTTTATTCCAATAATAACGCCTATAATTACGACCCGTGCATTTTTTGCACGTGTTTATAACTAGTAATTTAAGAAAGTACCATAAATAATAATTTTAATAGTGTACTAATTAATATGTTATTTGTCTCACATTGAAAAATAATGTAGGTGTGGTGAATATACTACGTATAAATAGAAGAATTGTTCCGCATCGGAAAAATATCATAAGGTGGGGTGATTAAGTGATTATAAATAGGAGTCGTACTTGGAACTTAGATATCAACCAAAAATCGTTTAAGTCTCTTAAATATTGTCTTAAAATTTTGTATTAGTTATGACAATAATATAATTAGATTCGTGGTAAAAAATTTTTTTTATCAATACAGTATAAAATCTCATATTATTATTTGCACATACTTGGTGTACTTCTTCGCGTGTTATGTATACACATGAAAAATAATGTAGGTGTGGTGAACCTACTACCTATAAATAGTAGAATTGTCCCATATCGCACAATTAACATAAGGTGGGTGATCATATGATTACAAATATGAGTCATATTAGAAATTTATGTATCAACCCAAAATCTTTTGAGGATTTTAAGCATTGTCTTATAAAGCTTAATTCTTAGTTATCTTTGATCATTTTTTTTGTGGATGTATCAATCAAAACATATGCAAACCTATTAAATGATTTAAACGAGTTCGGGTCATAATATAGATCAATTATAACTTGAGTCCTGGCAAGGTTGGTAAAATATGGTTAAAATAGAATTTGAATCAATATATCAATATTATTTTCTTAAAAATTATATTTTGTTATAGTCTAAAACTTCAAAAATTTATTTTTATTACTTAATTGTTATAGAAAATTTATGAAAATGACATTAATGTATCCCCGTGCATCGCACGGGTATAAAATCTAGTAAGTGAGATAATCTAGGTTGGTCTCAACCTTTATGTAAAGAGGGTTCAAGACCGACACAAAAGAGCTTTTGCCGATGACTAGGTCGACACCCCCACAATCAAACACACAATCTGTAATACTACGTATTATGATTGTTGAGTACTCGGTCGAGTGGGCTGTACTCGACCGAGTACGTTAGGTGTGAATCTAAGGAAGGCTTTTACCTAGGTGGCACTCAACCAAGTTAGCGAAGCACTCGGTCGAGTATCGTGTACTTGGTCGAGTGTTCCGGTTGGGTTCATGTTTTGCATGGTTTGATGAGGACGATTAGAGGTTATAAAAAACATATCTTTCATTCCACACCAATCACACTAGTAAGTGTCTATTATTCATAATCAGTTTAGTATTGTTGAATAATTTATTACAAACCCTAATTAGGGTATTCATTGGGATGGAGCTTGATACTAGATTATTGTGTATGATTGTTAGGTGATGATTTCGTAGAGGACCAGTTCTAGCTCGCCCTTGTGGCCTTGTTGTTGTTGTTGTTGTTGAATCGGAAGTGAGGTAGGGTTTCCCTACTCACTATGATTATGCTTTGTTGTTGTACTCTATTCTATATGTACCTTTTCGGGTAACCGAGATGGTATCACTTTCATTTGATAAGAAATATCTCGATAATACATCTTGACAGATTGAGTGTTACTCCCTCCGATCCACACAAATGGTAACATGAGGAAAATTGGAGTATTTAAGAAAAGGTGGAAAAATGAGGGGTAAATAAGGAAAAGGTAGGTACTAGGTAGCCATGTAATAGTGAGTTTAATTGTGGGATTGATATGTGGGCCATGCAATGACATTTTGTGTAAATATCAAATGGGTATAAGGATAACTTGATAATGTAGTGGGCCAAATAAGGTATGTTACCATTGGTGTGGATCATCCGTTTTAAGTAAGTGTTACCATTGGTCTGGATCGGAGAGAGTATAAAATAGTATCAAAGCGACCAGTTTAGAACCTTTAAAAAATGAACCAATATACGTAGGTGTCTAAAACTTGGATTACTTGAAAGTTGAACCCTAATTCAGATCACTAATATCCCTCAGTCCCTAAATTATTTAACAAAAATCAATCCCATAATCCATTTTATGTTCTTCCCACCACATATAATAATAATTAAATAAAAACACAAACTTATTTTTCTTCAGAAAAATCAAGTGAAAAAAATCAACTAACAAATCATTGGTTGTTTTGTTTGGTGAATTAGTTGTTTGGCATGTGATTTTATGTTAATTTCATTAGACGGAAGAATTTCGTGCAATTTTTGACGATTTAAATCCAATTCCTCCCTTAATTCGGTCCGTATATTTTTTCTCTTAATATTTTCTGTTCATTTTTTATTTTCATGGAATTTAATATTTTGATCTTACATATATGAATCCCAGTAATAGTTTGCATGTTGTTTGATTTGTAATGTCAGGAGTACAATTATAAATTAATCAAAGTGACCCATCAATTGTGTTGTAATTTAAATACAATGGGTGATTGAATTATATGTTATGATTGTTTTTCCTGTTATAATTAGTATGATTAGGAGTAAACAGTTAATAATGGTGAATAATTGGGTTTTTCAGGTTTTGAATTGTTGGTGATGATCCATGCAACCACATTGCCAGGCCAATCATCTGTAAAAATGGAGCCTTCCGGTGATTTTAAGGTATACTGTGGCTCATTTGTGTTAAAAATTTCATCAATCGGGTTTCGAGTGCGAGTCTTGGGTGAAATGGGTTTAAACGGAGATTTAGTGAGGTGTAGGGCTTGTTTGGGTTCCTCTTTACGTATTTCATTTATGGGTGTCTAAGTGAATTCTCTACGTTTCGGCTGGACTATGTTTTTACCTACATTACCATATAACCCTTTGCCAAACCATGTGCAAGTTGGCTCATAACAAGTAGAAGAGGGAAAGCGTGGGTAACGTTGAACTTTTGTTTCATTCTTCGGATTTGTGCAAAAAACAAACTTAAAGAATTTATCAGGATGGAAGGAGTATAAATTTAGGTCAGAGAAGGGGAGGAGAGGGGAGAGGGAAATGAAACTATGATGTTTCCCTCCAAATCTTTTCAATGTTAGAAGGATTTGATTTGGTCGACATCTATTATTGTTTAACGAAACTTACAGAGCCAAGGATTGCAATTGTCCCATTCCCTTAGCCTACAAAATCCCTACGCCAAACATTGGGTTAAGGTTTTAGGGCGAGTTTTGAGTGTTTAAGGTTGTGATAACCCTAATTTATCACGTTAGATGGTGAGAGTGAAACTGTCTCATAAGTTTCTACATTTCGCGGATACAAATGTCTTCCTTATGTTGACGAATGGTGTGTCGATAACCAATTATGAAACAAGTGAAATAAGAGGAAACTTGGGAAGGCATTGTAATTTGTATTACTTGATTGTATCTTTGTTAGTTAGTTCGTTAACATTTAGTTACTGATCTCACACATAGGTTTCTAGCTGTTTTTTCTGAACTTATAATTTAGAGGGTCAGCTAGGGTATCACAGTTTACTGCCTGCGTGGCACAGTTATGATGAAAGAAACATTGAGTTGTAGGTGTAGGAGCCTGTTTTTGTCTTTGAATGTGATACTAATGAAAGAGGGACATTTTTGGTTTCAGGCTCCTTCAAATGCAACAAAAGTAGAAAAGGGTAATGATGATTTGCAACATTTTAAACATCTTGTCAATGCGATGTCATCTCAGGTTAACATGGTTAGTTTCACGACATTCCTTATTCGTATTGCTTTGTAAATTTACAACTTCATTCTTAGCTTGTCATTAATTGCCATGGCCCATGTGTCCATCTATTCATTTTTCCGTTAAGTGTTTTTTTTTTCATTTATTATGTTATTTGGATGGATGTTATTAGATCTCCTTTTGAGGCGTGATCTCAAAATTGATCGTCTGTACTTAACTTTTGTCATTTTCCATTTTTCCTATAAAGGCAACTTTTAAAATAGTGCACCCGACAATATTGATATGTCGTACACGGATATACAATATTCTTCAAGATGAGTTAGCGTATTCATTAAGATGAGTTTGATTACAAGTCGGAATTTTTTTCAGAATTGGTGCATAAATGTGCTCTGCCTGCAGCTTGAAATTCTTGATGTTACATTGATACATGCAGTTGGAGCATAAAGTAGAGGAAGTGGAGCGCTTCTACTCCAGCAATAGGAAAAAGCTTTCTACAATCTCTAAAAACAAAGATAAAGGTAGGCTTATTATTAGCATCAAGAAGCAGCTGCAGCACGAGAAAAAAGCTCCTTCTGAGAGTATGCAAGAGCTTATTTGCCAGTTTGGTAAAATACTAAATCAGGTATCTTTTCTAAAATTCCTTTCTTGAACATAACGAGTCTTACGATTTTTACCAATGAAGTCCAGCTCTTCTTCTTAGTCACATATTGATTGTAGTTATCTGCAACGTTTTGATGTCTTTTTTCCTTTCTAGTCATCAAGGAGTTCCTATGTTCATGGAAATTTCAGGGTTACCTAATTCGCTCAACCAGGCTGCGAATCGCGAATTAATACGCGCGTATGAATTTGCGATTCGTTTGAGAATTAATACGCACAAATTCACGAATTAGATATAAAAACAGCGAATTGTTGTTGATAGTGGTGATCAACCTTGATAGTTGAAGCTCAGTAGATTCATCCATAAGGCTTGAAGAGTTGAGGGAAACGCTTGATAGTGGTAACTTTAAAGATCATCATAGGGAAAGGAAAAGATGTAGCAAACTAGCAACTAAGAAACTTGAAATATATGACTAGTAGACTTATTTTGGTGTTTTGTCTGGTTTTGTGTTTTGCAATGCTGATAGAAAATGAACTTTTTTTTTATCATCGAGTAAATGAAGCGTATTAGTAAATACTAATGCGCGAATTGCTTTTTTCGTAATACTTTGCGTATCGGATTCCCTATTTCAAGCGAATCGTTAATTCGAATCGTGAATTCAAATTGGGCATATTATGAATTCGGTAACCCCTTTATGAAATTATAGTTGAAAGTTGATATTATATTACCATCTTACATTAGTGGACGGAATGAATTAATCTCATTTATGGGTAGCTTCGGTACTTGTACTCTCTTGTAGGCTATACTGCAAGACTGCATTGATATGATGAGATTGAAGATTGGTCTGATACTGTTTTTTTTTCCTGTTGGAAGATATAAAGAGGGGAAAGAAAGCTTAGAAAAGCTCAACATCTACATCCTCCTTTTTGAGAAACTATTCTGATCATTAGTGTCCACTATGCTTCTTTTACAGTTACGTAGGACCTTAGCAGCTTGTTTGGATAGTAATGGAGTGCAAGGAAAGGAAAGGAAAGGGTTTGGAAGGGAGTTGGTGTTTGGCTGTTTGGATTGCTTAAATTGAGGAGGTACGAGGAGTATCTGATTGTGTGTTGATAAATGAGAGAACGAGGGGGGTTACATAGCAAAGAAAGTGTTTGGTTCCTTTTCTTTTCCGCGTGCAAATTGGCAACTTTTATATGTACTGCATTTTTGTTTTATTTTCCTTCCATATTTTTCCAAAATGGAAGAGAATAAATCCTCTAAAATCTCCCCTTCCTTTGCGTCCTTCGCTCAATTATTATTGGAAATATCCAATTATAAGAAATTGTCATCCCCCTATCTATCTTTGTCCTTCAGTATCCATCAATTCAAACTAGCTGTATGGTTGTGAGAGAACCAAGAAAGATGTTATTTTTGCCTATTAGGGAAATAAAATATTAGGGTTATTCCAGGGTGATAATTTATTAGGGAACCGTTAGAGTTTATGAGTTTGTGTCACTTTCTATGGTGCTAATACCTTTTCTTTTTCTTAGCGGCCACTTCTTGACTACAATGCTTCCTTTTACTGTCGGTTATCAACAATTATTTTCGTCTGTGCTCGTTAATTATGTCCTATCTGGCTTTCCAGATTATTCAGAGGAAAGGTACACGATCTTCCCAGGATTCTGTAGATGACGATCTCGGTTTGCATAATTGCTCTGAGGTAACACTCAGGAACTGATCCCGATTTAGTGGGTTTGATCTTGTCATTTCACACTTACCATCTGTTATGGCTTGTGTAGCTTAATGGAAAGCCCAGGGATTTCAGTTCTATAAAAAGGCGTATGGAAATTAAGGACGGTACCGGCTACAATCATGTTCGAGAAATCTATTCTGATGTAAGATCAGTTTTGAAGAATGCTATGAAATATAACGATGAAAGGAGTGATGCTCATGTAACAGCCAACACTTTACTGGCGAAGTTTGAAGAGAAGTGGCTCCTACTTTTGCCGAAAGTCATGCAAGAGGTAAGCTTTGGATACTCTAGGTTGCCTAAAGTCCCCTCTTTCAGGGATTTAGTTACAGCTCAGCTCTATGGCTGCTTTAAGCTATTTGGACAATGATGTTGGATCTAGAATTTATTGCATATGTACTTTTGTAGGATGAAAGAATCGAAGATGACCATGATATCCAACTGGCTGATCATGCTCGGATGGCAAAGGACATAAGTGGAGAGGTGAGGATTTTTCTGGACATGATAGCTTTAGTGGTGGTCGTTTGGTTGACATTTGAAAAACATGTGAACCGGAAGAAGGGATAAGTCCCAGGAATCTCTAGTTCTTACAAAATGTAGTTAGTTGCTTACCCATTCCCCCTTGAAATAGGACATAAACAGTTAGGTGGGATTTATCTGACTACTATTCCCTTACCCTTTGTTTAAACTGTAAAAACAATGGTTGGGAGACCAAGTGAAGGGGGTAATATCCTTTTGTTTTAGTAGTAAAATGGGATAAAGGCAAGGGAAATGAAGGGATGTTTTCCCTTCTACAAGAATATTCAAGCCTTCTGAGTTCTGACATGGAAAATTTTTGGAAGGGAAACACCGTGCTTTATCCCCCTCCCCTTCTCCTATTATATATCCAGTCACACACCTTCATGAATGTCAGCCTTCAACGTGGGGTTTGATCCTGATTTTAACGTCTTGCTCTTGTCTTTGTTTCTGCTTGTGCAGCTCCGTGATATTGAAGAGCATTTGAATGAAGTTAAAGAGCAAGTGCTTCAAAAGTGTAGGTCTGTCAAACAATCAACTTGTAAAGTCTCATATGCTGACACATCACGAGTGTCTTTGCTTTGTCGAATATTTGATGGTTTTGCTGTTGAGTAAATGAATAACTCACAGGTCGGTAATCTAATAATGTGGGCTGTATTTGCCTTCTGGTTGATTTTCATATTACAATGCATTTTTTAGAAAAATGTCAACTCTGGAGAAAAGAGAAATTGGAAAAGCTCTTACACAACTATCAGCTGAAGATCTAAGACAGGCTTTAGAAATTGTTGCTCAGAGCAATCCTGCTTTCCAGGCAAGTGCAGAAGAGGTTGACCTTGACATAGATGCACAGGTATTTGATAGTTTTCTCCTGTAACTGTATCAGATTGTCTTTAGTGAGCTTTGTATGAGACAGTCCCACATGCGAGACAACCTAAGTTCTTTGTAGTTCTCATTTACTTGGAGGGGGTCTGCCACACCTCACATGTGAGACCGTCTCACATAACTTTCGGTGAATCGTCTTTTGCTTGTTCAGATAGGTACTATAGTTTTATGGTGTATTTTTCAATTTATTGACTGTAACGTACAACACTACAGAGTGAACACACACTGCGGAGGTTGAAGTTTTTTATTATGGATGTATACCAAGCTCGGGAAAAACCAATACGTAGTGTTGGCAGGGACAATACTGATAATAACGATGATGCTAATACAGACAAGGCTCAGAACTCCAACTTTAAGCGAAAAAGAGAGATTCTTGATGTCAGTGGTAAAACTGCGAAGAAAAAGATCAAAACTCATGGCTAAATAGGGTAATTGACACACTGCTTTTTTGAGTCATTCTTGTGGATGTTTGAAATTCAATGGGAAGCTATACGTCTGCAGTTGGACCGTCTTTTTTTTTCCTCCTTTTGTATTGTAGCTCAAGTAATATATATTTTTCACATTCTGGGGTGTCTGAATATTATGTGACATCACTAATTTAATTCACCAACAGCAATACTACGATAGTTCCTTAGGAGCTGTTCAAGTAATGACTTCTACTTCAATATGGAGTATAAAGAAGCATAATCAGCTATGGTGACATTTTGTTGTATTCTATAATTAATAATTTCCCTTTGCTGTAAAAAAAAAGAAAAAGTTTCCCTTGTACTCCAAAACCAAAGAATTTTTACGAGTCTCCTTTTGTGAGCAGCAATTACTAAGCAATGCCGGTTTGATTTGACAATATGATGATGGTTGATGGATGACCAACTGATGGAGCCATTTGTGTTGAATTGCAGATTGACGAAGTCTTCCAGCTCTGTTGGTTCTCAGCCGTTTCTGTTATTTTAGTTAATCCCCTCCATTTTGCCAGAGTGCTTTGCAACTCCCTGGAACACTCAATAATGATCACATATTTCTGAGCGTGGTCCACTGATAAGTTATAGACTTATAGAGGCCTCCGCAATCTCTGACTTTTGATAAGTCGACGAGCTATCAAAACCTTTCGTATGTTGGAGCAGGGAGCTCGAATGTACGCAAATCCAAGCTGTATTGTAAAGACAGAGGGATCAGGGAAGTGAGCAACTATGATTCATTAATAGTTGGTCAATGTCAAGCACAGCATGTCCATATTAATAACTGTATTGAACCGGTGTTGTCGATTTTGTTCATCTCTGAAACAACTTAGGCAGGGTTTTTTCTTAAACTTGTAAATTGACTACACTTATATAGGAGGATTGATCTCTATTCTCTATTCTCAACTGATTTTGGTGGCCCATTAATAATATACATAGAATTTGTTTTTTTTATTTACTGGTCCAGATGTACGGAGTAGTATATCTTTCATGCTAAATAGTAGAGCTGGCAAAAGGTGACCCGATCCGAAGAACCGACCTGGCTTATCCGAAAATCGACCTGATAGAACCCGTAAATTTGTTGAACTGAAACCGACCTGAACCGACCCGAAGGTTAACCGATAAACCGATAGAACCTGAAATGATATGACCCGAACCAACTTGTGACTCGACCCGACCCGACCCGAAACCCGATTCACCCACAAACCCGACCTGACCCAAACCGAACTGAACCGATATGTAACCCGTTTTAACCCGATTAAACTCGATCCGACTCATATCCAAATAATCTTTTTTAAGAATCTAAATTTCTTTATAGTTTGTTTTTTTGTTAATAAATTTGATATAAAAAATTATCGCTCATTTTATTTTTCAAAACAAAATGTAATCTTAAAATAAATAGTCAGTTGTAAATTTAGTATGCTATATTCCTAGATAAACTTATTAATAATTATTTTGCAAGTGATATATGTAGAAAATTTTAAATTAACGCTTTGTGAGAAAAATATTGTTTAGTTTTGTCTTCATTGAGAACAATAAAGGGAAGAAAGAGTTATGAGTTATGACTATACAATCCGACCTCGGTTATTAATTATGATCTTAAAATCCAAACCTCAAATACACCATTCTAATAGAGCCTATTCAAACATAAATACGTAGGATCACCGTCAAGATAATAAATAAAATCTATTTCATAGGTAATTCATTTATTTCCTTGCCATACTTCATATGTCAAATGTTCAAAACTAAACTACATAAACAACTGATTAATTTTAGACCAAAAACATTATTTTTTGTCCATAATATAGGCGAATCCGACACTGGATAGGCACTCATGTCATATACTTATAACCGAGGTCGAGCAACATAAGTGTTCAATGAAATTAAACAATCATCAACTTTTATATTTTACAAATATCTTTTGTATCGATTTCCTCTAATCCAATATTATAATTCATAAGTTCAAAAGTGATCTTTTAACAGAACGACCCGACCATTGACCCGATTAATTTTCAAATTTAAGACGACAATATAAAATACCCGACCCATCAGTAACCCGAAACCAAACCGGTCTCGACCTGATCAATCATATTGACCTGATATATCCCGACTCATTGGTCAACCGATCCGAAAATGAACCGACCTGTTGTAGTTATTGACCCGATAACCTGACCCGTAAGCGACCCAACCCGAACCCGACTCGACCTGAATAAGCAACTTGACCCGACCAAACCCGAGCCTGACATGACCCGAACTGCCTGAACCCGACCCGTAACCGACCTGATTGACCCGATTGCCACCTCTACTAAATAGTACTCCTTTTGTTCTAATTATTTGGTTGTGAGGAATAAAATACCCTCACAAATGAAGAAGACGGAGGGAGTATCCTTATTTATCTTTTGAAAATATCTATGGTAAAGCCACTAGCTCAACCTCCATAACCATGTAAAAAGCGAACACGATCAATGTAGACCCATTTAATTAGGGTAAAAAGTTTGAAATGTACTCTAAATCAATAAATAATTTCTAAAAAAAATGGATAAATTTATTAATCATACATTCTAATCAGTGTTATACATTTGTGAAATATGTGATTTATTTTGATCAAATGTATGGAAATGATTGAAATGGATGAAATATTTTGTTGGTATTAATTTCACAATAAAAATAGAAATTGCACCAGTAAATCCCTGATTTACCATTAAAAATACGCTCTTTCATGGACACAAATTACCCTTTTCCCCAAAACAAAAACAAACATCCTCTAATTTGACCTCTTCCTCTCAAATTAATCAAATATGTGCAGATTAATCAATTTTATTGATAATTTCTTGCTTTGAGAATTATTTATCAAACCAACAATGGAATCTAATTACTGTACCTACAATTTGTTCTCTCCCTAAAATTATACCCAACAAACCAACCCAGTTGTCAATCATCTCGAAAAAACAGAAAGAGAAAATGGTAATATCAAGCAGAATCTAAAAGATGAATAATTATGTTCCAAATTTTCAATCACTGGCAAATTAAAAGTCAATAATCAAATGTAATATTATATGGGCTATTGTTATGGATTGCATTTGTTTCATTATTGCATGATATGAGTTTGTTGTACTAGTATAGTCGTATAGTGTGTTGGTGTTCCGTGTGTTACTTGTCTAGTAGTCCGTGTCTGTGAGAGGGGTGGTCCGGTGAGAGGGATAGTCGGATGCGGTGCGGTTTGTCTGATGCGATGCGGTTACAGTGAAAGGGGTGGACTGGTGCAGGTGGTCGGTGTAGCATGTAGGGTTGTCGGTGCAAGTGTTCGGGGAAGGTGGTCGGTTTAAGGTGATCAGTGCACATAGGCAATAGTAGGAAAGCATGGTGGTTTAAGAGAGTTGGATGGTAATTTGTGAGGATTGTACAAGGTTGAAAATGAGTGGGTAAGAATATCAAGGGTATGGTAGTCACTTTTGTCCATGAATGTTCAACACAAGTGAAAAATGAAATCTTATATATAAAAAAAAAGTGATTTTCTCATTTTTATCATTCAACTATTTTGCTTTCTACGGTGTACCCTTTTTTTTTTAAAAAAAAAAAAAAACATTGATCGTTGATAACTTTTGAGTACGACATCAGAAAAAGGGTAATTTTGTTTCAAACCAATTATCTCGTAAAGGTCTTCCGCTTTCTGAACTCGTAGCCTGAATTTATTAACGGTCAAAGTTTATTTTTAAAAGAAAACGAAGGGGTAGACCGTAAAAAGCAAAAGGTTGAATTATTTAGCCCGTCTTAAGTGTTAAGACGAATACTTCCGTATGAAAAGACAATTTGTGTTAAACATATGGCTGATTTTTATGGATCAAAATTGTTTACCAATCTTCTCTCTATATAAAAGCAGAGTTTTTTAAACTCTTCCCATTGGCTCCTCAAAAAGAGGAAAAAAGAGTTGGCAATTGAATGGAAACGTGGGTTCCTAATCTTTAGGAGCTTTACTTTTAATTTTTACACCATTCATTTTAGAAATTTCACAATTTGCAAATTTGTTCATATGTTGAAATATATGTTAACATTTACCAACATTCATATGTTAAAATGAACATACATTAAAATAAACAGATATCAATACATAATTATTCATATGATAAAAATGGGATATGAAAATTACAATTACAAATGAATAAATTAAAAAAAAATTACAATTGCAAAAAAATTGACCCTCCTAATTTCTAAGTACTAACTTCAATTTTATCTGCAAATTCATATCATTTTCACCTCTAAATTCATATTATTGTATAAACATTAGTTTAATTATCACCGTGTTGACTTCAAATAAATATCTCTTTTGTAAATACTATTATAATGAAAAATTATTGTGACCACATATTTTAAAAATTCCAAAAATATCATTGGTGTGACTTAGATAAACAAAAAAAATGCAAAAACCAGCAGATTTGATACTTTTATCATAAGATTACTCTACTGTCTTACAAAATTTCAACTTTAAAAAATATTAAGGTTAATTTACATATACATGTACGAATATTTGGAATTAGCACAAAAAAGTGTCGAGTAGTAAAAGAAATTCCGAGTACTTACTGAGTATTATTTAAAGAACACATATATAGACGAGTCTTCTCAAGAAGTAGGATAACCGAAAGATTAGTGACAAAGGGGGTTTGAGACGATTTGTTATTTGATGATAAGCAAAAAAACAATAGGGAGGTAGTATCTGGTGAGCGTTAATGAGAGGGTTTGAGACTTTGGGTTATAAATGTAATACTTCGTGTACCATTATATCATAACAAAAGTCCACAATTTGCACCTACATTATGTCCTTTTTAAGACGAATGTATTCGTCGTAAAATAAAACAGGTTAAGTATCATCCCATTTATATATATAAGACAAATTTATTGAATTTTCATATGCATTATGCTTTTGTTTTATTCTACCTACTTGACCGTCTTGATGTTAAATGAGAATTTGTGTTGTACTTATGTTTCATGCGTTTTTAGATTGTTAGTTGTGTAATTTATCCCAAAAAAATTGTTAGGTTTATTTCCATTTAGTTTTAAACCATTTTCATATTTGAATTTGTCGTTTTGTCATATTGATTAATTATTAAATTTTAACCCGATATAAGGTGAATTTTAAAATATAAATTTTAAACAAATCGGATAACATTTTTAAGTATTAATAACATGTACCTGCTACCTACATTCAAAATTAGTCGTATTCTATTCCATTATATGATATATATACTGTAGTTCCGTACCAATCTTAATATACACTCGATATATTTTTATTATTATTTTCCCATTTGCTTTATTGCGGTTTCCAAGTTAGAACATTGACTATCTTTTTCGGCATCTATATGTTACTGTTTTTCCAATTTTTTCTCCGTGAAATGTCTTGATTATAAATGTAAATGTTTACATTTCATGAATTAATCTTTTTTATTTTCCAACTTATTTATTTAAACTCAAAATGGAAAAAATGAATAAAGCGGGTGCATATATATTGTTATTACTATATTTAAGGCTAAATTACAAATAAACACCACGTATTTACGTATTTTTACAAATAACCACAACGTATTTGCGTTTTTACAAATAACCCCCAACTTTTATTGTATATTCCCCAATCACCACCGTATTTTTAGCCCGAGCATTGTTTTTCTTATTTCCCGACTTGTTAATTGACGATTTACGTGTATTTCCCAAATTACCCCCGTTTAATTACAAAAACACACTCAATAGCTAAATAATTAGTGTAATCCTCGTCTTTCCCCAATTCATTCAAATGGTCTAACCCTAAATCAATCAATCATTAAGAATCCCCATTACAAATTTTCTAAAGCTTTAACAAAACAATCACATCAAGACGAAGAGGCCAACTCGTGATGCTCGTTAGTATCAGGTTCGGCACCGAGTCAGTGTTGCTGATTGTGAGACGGAGGCGAATTAAAGGAGCACAGTGGTTGATTGTAAGCTGCTCAATAGTTGTGCTAATGGTGTAGCTATGGTGGTCCGAGTGAGTTGATTTCGGTGTAGGTGATTATAAGCTGCCCTGCTGCCCACCCACCACAAAAAACTTGACATGCCTCCCTTTATTTCCTTGTTTCTCAAACACTAGTTCCTTCCTCATTCTAATATCAACCTTTTTTCCCATATCTATCAACAAACGCATAAATATTGCTGGCAAAGGGGAACGAAAATGTTAAGTTTAAGGGTGATTGAACTGGTTCAAGTTAAAATCATCCGATGGGTAAGCTTCTGAAATCTGTAATGGGGATTATTGATTGACTTAGGGTTAGTGTTTGAATGAATTGGGGGAAAGATGGATTAGACTAGTTATTTGGGTAATGGACTAATGAATGGGTTTGTGTAATTAAATGGGGGTAATTTGGGAAATTCGCATATATCGTCATTTAACAAGTTGGGAAGTAAGAAAAACGATGTCGGGCTAAAAATACGGTGGTAATTGGGGAATATATAGTGAAAGTTGGGGGTTATTTGTAAAAACGCAAATACGTGGTGGTTGTTTGTAAAAATACGTAACTACGTGGTGGTTATTTGTAATTTTTCCTATATTTAATGATGTATAATAGACCTGTGCAATTTTTTCACGAGTGTAAAACTAGTACTCGGAGATACAGATTATAGAACACTTTGGTCGACATTATTACCAGTCAAAAATGGAATGCCGATCTTATGCTTACGCTTCAATTCCAGATTTGTATGTACTTGAACAACATCACTGTTGTTAGTTCAAACATCTAAATATTTGGTACTCCTTTGATAATGACACATACATCTCAAGATCTCGTCTGTCCCATTCTCTACAATCTGTCTGCCAACCGCAAAATGAGACAAACGATCTGAATTTCCACAATCACGACTCCTCAACTCCTACCGTATCCGAAAACAAGACTATTCATTCAATTCAACGAAAAATTCTAGAGTACAGTCGATGATATTCATATACTGGCAACTGCATACGCAATAATACTAATAAGTAACAACTTTTCATTAACACCGAGTGTATTGATTGTCGAATGCAACATCCTTACATTCTTATTCTATATCTAGAGAATTACAATCTACCTTCTTATCTTACAACCGATTGAAATATCGTTTATTTTGCTCGATCCACTTGTCTTGTTACCTCTCAAGATAATATTTCAGTTTAATCGGTTTTGAGAGGGTAAAAGAAGAAAGTAGATAGCAACGCTCGTAAAACTATTATGGTCCTAAGTTTAAGTCGACTGATTACTAGGCACCCCTTCAGCCGCGACATCCACGAGCAGCTTCTCCTTGTCATCAACCTCCTCCTCGACGACAGCAGCGACACTCTGCGATCCAGTCAACCTAGCCAACACAACAAACGACACACCCCCAAGCACATTATTAGCACACCTCAACCCGACAACAGCCGCCTTAAAAACCCCGGGACTAGCCGCTTTAGACAACACCCCTTCCACCCCATTCAACGTCTGATACCTTAAATTACTACTCAACCCCATATGCAACGCCCACGTGACAGCATTAAGCAAAGTAGGAGGCGGCTTATTGGGCGTCTCAAAACCCGGTTCCATCTTCTTCCTCACCGCGATCAACCCATTCGACACCGCCGTCCCCACCAATCCTGCCGCAAAGCCGACCGCAGCGAAAAGCGCTCCCTTGTAGACAAAGGTCCCGAGGCGGGGGAATAAGCCGAAGTTACCGGGTTGGAACATGTGACTGGGGGGACAAGAGGCGAAGATCCCGGGGAGGAGACCGGATGAGGTGGCGGAAATGGAAGGTGCTAGAAGGTACATGAGAGTGAAGTTGAGTATGGACCCCACAATGAGAGTTGAGAAGACGAAGTCGAGTTCGTTTAGACCGAAGTTAGGACGTGAAGCCATGTCACCGATGACGCATGACGTCACGCCTACGATCTCTTCCATTAAGACTTTGAAAGGGAATTGTGGATCCGCTGCTACTCGTTCTTGCCAACCTTTTAGAAACATTCCTATCAATCCTAAGTTTTCGTACCATGGCGGCGATGGATCGTCCCGGTTCGAATCTCCGCCGCCTCCTCCACCACCACCATTGAAGTTGTTATTGTTGTTGTTGTTGTTACCGCCGTATGTGGCGGAGAGGCGGGTGGGGAAGGGGGGAGAGAGGTGGTTGGATCGGAGGGTGAGATTTGTTGGGGAGAAAGGATGGTGATTGGTGCGGTGGTGTTTGGGGTGGGGAGTGGAGGAGAGAGGGGTGTAGAGGAGGTGTGTGATCCCCGGCGTCATGATTAACGGCGGCGGTGAAATCGAGAATGAAAATGTGGAATAATAGAGAGAAGGAATAATAATAATAATTAATGGGAAAAAAGGTGGAGGGTGGAGGATGGAGGTGGTGGGAGAAGAATTTAAGTGAAAAATGCGAATCTGGGGAAAGGACTAAGAAAGGAGAGAGGGTAGGTGAGTTGGAGGGGGAGAACTGGAGAAGTATACTCCCTTCTTTCTTTAACTTAGGCCTGTTCTTTTGGACTTAAACTCAGCCTTTTTAAGTTCAGTTCAGCTCCTATAAATTCAGTTTAGCTCTTATAAGTTCAGTTCAGTTCAGTTCAGTTCAGTTCAGCTTCTATAAGTTCAGTTCAGTTCTTATAAGTTCAGTTCAGAAAAATTCAATTCTTACAAATTAAGTTCAGAAAAGTAATACGGAATATATTATTTATGAAAACCTATATAAAAACATTTGACATTAATTAGTGGAATGACATTTGGTCAATTGAAAAAAAGGTGGGTGTTAAAAAATACGTCCCGAATGTCACAAAAGTATCAAATGTCTATTATTGTTTTATACATTCACACTCCATAATTTTATAAGGATGCATACTCTTGGAATACCTACTATACAACATGACGTGAATATTTAAGGAACAGTAGATTTGGGCATGTTTGATGATAAGCGGAAAAAAGCCATGTTCAAGGTACGAAACAAGATAGTAAAAAACATTTGGCGAGGCAATAGATTCGTTGATACGAGTGATAGTGAAGATAAAGAAGAAAGTGATGAGGAAGATAATGATATGGAAATAGATGGTTAGAATACGATGTAATATGTGATTTATTTTTTTTTATCGTAATGTAAACGTAGTAATCTATTTGAACAAACCAATGTACATAAATCGGAATTATGCTATTATCTTACCTTACGTTTTAGAGTATACTTTTTTTATGACAGTCCTTTCCAAAAGATAAAGATACAGATAAAGATGATGTCAACGTAGTAATCTATTTGAACAAACCAATGTATATAAATTGGAATTATGTTATTATCTTATCTTATGTAATAAAGTTCAGTTTAGTAAATTTTAGATTCTATAAATTCTATTCAATTAAGTAAAATTAAGTTCAGAAAAGTTCAGATCCTATAAGTTTAGTTTAGTTCAGTTCAGCTCCTATAAGTTCAGTTCAGCTCTTATAAGTTCAGTTCAGTTCAGCTCCTATAAGTTCAGTTCAGTTCAGTTCAGCTCCTATAAGTCCAGTTCAGCTCCTATAAGTTCAGTTCAGTTCAGTTCATCTCATATAAGTTCAGTTCAGCTCCTATAAGTTCAGTTCAGTTCAGTTCAGCTTCTATTCAGCCGAAAAGACTAGGGACTAAGGCCCTGTTCTTTTGGGCTGAACTGAGTTAAATGGAGGTGAGCTTAACTAAACCAAATTGAATAGAGCTGAGTTGAAGTGAATAGAATTGAAGTAAGACTTAAGTTTGTGAAGAGATTAGTTGAAAAGAATTGGCTAAAACAAAACCTAAAGTATGTTGAATAGAGCCGAGCTAAAATAAAACGAGCTGAAATTAAGCTGGAAAGAACAAGGTCCGTTCTTTTGGGCTGAATTTTGCTGAACTTTTCTGAATTGAACTTATAGGAGCTGAACTGAACTGAACTAAACTTATAGGAGCTGAATTGAACCGAACTTATAGGAACTGAACTGAACTGAACTTATAGGAGCTTAAATTTTTTGAACTTAATCTTACTTAATTGAATAGAATTTATAGAATCTAAACTTTACTAAACTGAACTTTATCCTTATCTTTATCTTTTGGAAAGAGCTGTCATAAAATAAATATACTCTAAAACATAAGGTAAGATAATAACATAATTCCGATTTATATACATTGGTTTGTTCAAATAGATTACTACGTTTACATTACGATAAAAAAATAAATCACATATTACATCGTTTTCTAACCATCTATTTCCATATCATCATCTTTCTCATCACTTTCTTTTTCATCTTCACTATCACTCGAAACAACGAATCCATTGTCTCGCCAAATATTTTTTTACTATCTTGTTTCGTACCTTGAACATGACATTTTTCCGCTTATCATCAAACATGCTTGAATCTACTATTTCTTGAATATTCACGTCATGTTGTATAATAGGTATTCCAAGAGTATGACTCTGTTCTTTCTGACTTTTTAGAGCTGAACTGAACTGAACTGAACTTAATAGAGCTGAACTGAACTGAACTGAACTGAGCTGAACTGAACTGAATGGAGCTGAACTGAAATTAACTGAATAAAGCTGGACTGAAATCGGCTTATTGGAGCTGAACTAAGCTGAAATAATAATAATAATAATAATAATAATAATAATAATAATAATAATAATAATAATAATAATAATAATAATAATAACTTCAACAACAACAATAATAATAATTATGATTATTATAATTATAATAATAATAATTATTATTATTATAATAAGCATAATCATAATGGTTAATACTTATTATATAATTATTGTTAATACTATTATATTATTCTTATTACTACTATTATAATATAATAATAATATTAATATTAATAATAATGATAATAGTTGCTATTAATAGTATATTTCCTCCATTTCATAATAATTTTCGTAGTTCGAATTGCATAGTTTTCGAGACAACATTTCGACTCAATTTCTCTTCATTTATATATTCATTTTTTTTTCAATTTTAAAATATGTTTCCAAAATTTTTTTTATGATGAATGTAAATGGTTTTTTGTTATAACGTCTTAGTTGGTATATTCGCGAAAGTAGTAATCAAGCCCCTTTACTTTGTACAATTGTGAAATTCAACTCCTTAAGTTTTAATTGGAGTGATCAGGCCCCATAAGTTACACAATAATTGAAATTAAGCCCCTTACCCAAAATCTCACGAGAAATTCAATTTATCATATTATAAAAATAAAATTGGTTGTGCTTTTATGAAAAAAATAAATTAAAAAGTTTAAATTAATTAATTAAGCCTGAAAAAAGGTTCGCATTAATTAGAAAAATAAAATCAAAATTATTTTATGATAATCACAATATATATTTTTTATGTATAAAATATATGGAGTATATATATTTCAATTTTTGCTTATTTAAAAAAAAAATAAGAATTACAAAATACTTTTTTAAGGTAATGTTAAAATTTGAAATTGATTTTTGTGACATTAGATACAAAAAATATAAAAAAAGATCTGCAAAATATAATAGCAAAGTAAAACCATTGTGCAAAACTATTTAATTTTTCGTCATTTCATAATATTTTACGTACAATATTGTCAATTGTTTTTAATATGATTTTTTTAAATAAAAAACATATTGAATTCAAGTTTTGTTTTATTTATTTATCAGATAATGAATAATTGAATATCTCGTGAGATTTTATCAAGGGGCTTAATTTCACCTTTTACATAACTTAAGGGGCCTATTTACTACATTTCAAACATAAAGGGGTGATTTTCACAATTGATCAAAGTAAAGGGGTTCGATTACCACTTTCGCGTTTATATATTTAATACTTATTTATGGTCAAGACTATTAAAATTGATCCTAAAAGTCAAACGAGGGATAATTATGAGATGAAGGGACTATTAACTAGTTAGTAATAATACTCCCTCCGTTTTTTTATATATGACGTTTTGTTTTTTCGAGGCAAGCTTTGACTTTAACTTTTCGAAAAAGATATTTGTTCAAAAATTCTAAAAATGATACCATTAAATTCCTTACGAAAAACTCTTTCATATGAGTATACATAATATTTAACTTTATATATTGAGAGATATTAAAGAAAGAAGTGAGTATCTCGAAATGCGAGAAAGTCATATATAAAAAAACAGAGGGAGTAATAAAATAATATTAATTAATAATATTAATATTAATAAAAACTTTAAATTTTAAGATGAGTAGAACTGAAATGAGCTGATTTTTAGTGGAGCTGAACTGAACTGAATGAAGCCGAGCTGAACTGAACTGAACTGAACTGAGCTGAGCTGAACTAAATTGAATAGAGCTAAACTTAACTGAAATGAGCTGAAATTAAGCTGGAAAGAACAGGACCTATGCATCCTTATAAATTATGGAGTGTGAATGTATAAACAATAATAGACATTTGATACTTTTGTGACATTTGGGGTATATTTTTTACACCTTCCAACTTTTTTTCAATTGACCAAATGTCATTCCAATAATTAATGTCAAATGTTTTTATATCGGTTTTCATTAATAATATATTCCGTATAACTTTTCTGAACTTGATTTGTAATACTTGAATTTTGATGAACTGAACTTATAAGAGCTGAACTGAACTGAACTTATAGGAGCTGAACTGAACTGAACTGAACTTATATGAGCTGGACTGAACTGAACTGAACTTATAGGAGCTGAACTGAACTTAAAGGGAGTGAGTTTAAGTCCAAAAGAACATGGCTTTAAACCCTTAACAGCTCCACTCTACCACATGAGCCATGCACATGGCATTCAATCTATCTTGCTTAAGACGGGAGTATTTGTTGGAGCTAGTGTCCTCCACAGTTAGTGTGATAACATGAATAAATCTCTTACAGGTTCACAGGGTATACTTAGTATTCTTATCAGTTGATTAACGTTTATCGATAACGGTTGGCTTGCTAGGAGTTTGACGTTATTGTCTTTTTAATGGCGGTGATCAACTGGTCCCTAAAAGTCACACCTAAAGGATGTGTCTGAGAGATCTGATTATATGAATAATATAATCATATTGATGCCTTATTATATGACTAAAAGGTTAGTCGATTTATATGACTAAAAGGTTAGTCAATGTAATGATGATACGATTATTTAATAACGATTAAATAATATTAGCTGAGACGAATTAAATGTAATTCGTAATTGAGTATAAACCGTTATATTTAATCAATGTATATAATATAAGCTTAAACGAACATAATATGTTATATTTAATTAGCAAATTATAGTTGGCGTATATATTATATTACATGCTAATATAACCGAAAAAGGAAAGAAAAAGATAGTCTTTTTCTCTCTTAATTTTCGGTCCATAAGAGATAAAAATAAGAGAAAAGATCTCCTATATTCTCTTATGGTAACTAGGTCAAAAACCCTAACAAGTAGAGTAGAATAATAAAAAGACTTCTCCTTCTACTACTGGGGGTCACGGCCGAAACAGAGAAAGAAGAGAAAAAAAAGAAAAATTCAGATTTTTCTCTCTAATTCTCTCTATCATTCATCATCACAAAAGAAAAATTAGCAGGAACATTTTTTTCTAATATTCTAGCACAAGCAAGGCATATCTCGGAGCATCTTGGGTGCAACAATTAGGAGAATATCGATTTCGATATTGTTCATAGGCCAAATTTGCTAGGACCAAAGGTTAATTCTAGATTCATTATAATTTTATATTATGCAATTCATTTATGACTCGTAATTCATATACTATAGTTTCGTTATAATCCGTAAATTAATGACGAAATATACCGATATTTCCCACAAGTGGTATCAGAGCCAAGGGCTACGAAATTATTTTATATGTTTTTCATAATTGATGAAATATAAGATTAGAATTTTTTTTTTGTTTTTTTTGTTTTCAGCCGAAAAAAAAAAAAAAAATTTGCCTTGTTTTTCCATTTTGATTTATTATAATTGTTTTAAATAGTTAAGACGATAACATGATGAATTTGTATATTTTTTTATTTAATAAGGATTAAATTAAAATGTAAATGGAAATCGATTTGAATGTTCATTGCTATATATTTTTCGGTATTCATTGATTTAGATATTCATTTTAAATTGTTAAATTGAATCATCTAGTTTGTATCGATGTTTAATAATGATTAGATGTTGAAAATTTGTACCGATCTTGAAAATATTAGTAACATCAAATTAAATTGTATATTTTAGAAAAAAAAACTGTTTCGGTTTTTTTTTAATTTTGGCCGAATATTTTTTGTTATTATTCATTATAATGATAATGTTTCGTTTATTGTTGTGAAGAAGTTCACAATAATAGGATACCCAATTATTTTAAAGAGGTTTAAAATAATGTTGTATTAATTCATGTTAAAGAATATGAATTAAAATTGGATTTTGTTTGGTTGGGGTTATTGTGATTAATTAAGGAATTGTCACATAATTTTGATCATTTTAAAAGGTGGTTTGGATAAATTTCTCTTCATAATTAAATAATTATGTCTTGGATGATTAATTTATAGTTGATGCATATTATTTTATTGAATGAATGGTTGAATGGTTTAATTTACGTATTTTTGCAATCGGTTGTAATTTGTATTACCTAGTGTGGCCTTAGTTGATCATGTTTTCGTAATGATGGAAACATGATCTTTGATGTAATTTTGAGATCTCGAATCTCCATTTTATTTTTCATTAAATTATGTTTTTAAATTAGAATATAAATAGATTTATATTTTGTAATTTATTAAATGTATTTTGAGAAGACTAAAGATGAAGATCGGATTGCTTACTCCCGCTACATGGACCAAGATGGAACATCAAGACAAGCTTCTCGGGTCCAAATGGGTTGGATTCCAAAGTTGTATTTTGTTCATTTTGGTAGATAGGCCACACTAGGACTTTGTAATATTTTTATGTATTTTTCCGTTCTTGTTGCTTTTTCATCACATGATAGTTAGTGCATCATATTCCGCCTAAACCAAACCACCTACTACTAAAATGCATGAAAATTGACTCATATAGTTTGAATGTTAGTTATCATTAGAGCTGATCAAATGACCCAGGCCCGCTAGCCCGACCCGGCCCAGCCCGATTTTTACTAGGGCCTGGGCCTTGGTTTTAGGCCCGAAAAAGCCCACGACCCGAAGCCCCTGGCCCGAATCAAATAATTGGGCCGGGTTTGGGCCCACCCTAAGGCCCGAATTTTAGCCCGACCCGACCCGACCCGAACATAATCAAACTTTTATTAGATTTAACAAATCAATTGTCATTTAGTACTCCGTAGTACTTTGTTTGCATGTATTAATATGACAAAGTTATATTTTTTAGCCAAAGAACATATTCAATTCATAAAAAAATTGTACAACACCGTAACGAGCATAGTACTTAAGTACATTAGGAATATTGTACTACTGAAAATTGTGCATTTAATTAATCATTGGCCGCTCCCTTTGTCTTCTTCTTATCTCTAACTTCAAATTAATAATTTCTTATGATGATAGGCAGAAAATTTCATTTGTTAAAATTAGTAATATTCAAACAGTATTATACATGCATATTTCACTAGTTTATCATGTTAGCTTACGTTCATTTGTTGAAAAATTATCGTAACAATACTACGTACGTGACTACATGCACATTTCACTAATTCATTTGTTCAACTACATTCATACTCCTTACATTGACAATACTGATCAAATCACATAATTTTGTATGAAATTTTTCGATGACAGAGTATTTAGTTACATAATGAGATTTCTAAAGTCATCTGAAGAGTAAATATTATAGGCCCGAATTGGCCCGAAGCCCGCATGGGCCGGGTTTGGGCCAAGAAAATAGGCCCACACATATGGCCCGACCCGACCCGACCCGCACACTTGGGCTTAATTTTATGCCACGACCCGGCCCAAACCTGACCCGGCCCGGCCCATGATCAGGTCTAGTTATCATGGACATAAAGATGTCACTCGAATTTAAGCCATCATTTTAGTTTATTCATTCTCGCATGCTAGATATTAGTTCACTTAAAATTGAATTAAAATAAAATTGATGGGATCTTCCTCTAAACCTAAAATTGAGACTAGTCTTTATAGGCCAAACTACTATGAATCCCTTCTTCGTCGGTAGACATATAGGACCTTACTCTCCATATGACCCCTTCTACGTTGGGTAAGTAGTGTGTGTTGACCTATTTTATCTCAACATTATAGTCCGAAGAGTTTCTCGTGATTATGATGGACTAAAGATAGAATTTACAGAAATTTATCGACCAAGAATTCTAAAGGTAGAATTAGCCAAGAGGTTGGCTTATCAATTTACAGATAATTGAGTCTTGCGATCATTTATATAATTCTTGAGGGAGGTCAATTGTATAAATGCTCGAATCTTTGCATTAAAACATATTTTGCACTAGACTTAAATTCAAATCGATGAGTATGTTTATTATAATTTCTCCTTCTTTTTCAGTGTAGAACTCGTTCATATTGATAATACTGCATATAACAAATGACTGGAAATACTGATATCCCTCTGCCAAGTGCCACGCTCGCGCGCGAATCCTGGCTTAAAGCTTTTATGGACCACATGAATCAGTCCACGCGACTGAAGATTGACGGGTCCAACTTTGCGGACTGGGAGGCGGCATTACAGAATGCTGTCATTGCTGACGGTAAGCTCAAGTACTTGACTGAGCCAATACCGCTAAACCCATGCCCCAATGCGAGACCTAACGAGACACTTGAATATAGTGACTTCGTTATGGAAGCGGGTGCGATAAAGAACGTACTCATCTTTGCAATGGAAAGAAATTTGCAAAGACGCTTCATTACCCAAGGTGCAAACAAGATTTTCACCACGCTCACTAACGAATTCTCAAAAGCACCGAGGATCGTTACTTATGAGCATACCTGTCGCTTCTTTGAGGCGAAACTCTAGAAGGGCCAACCGGTTAGCCCACACATTCTTGATATGATTGAGAATGTCGAGAAACTGGAGGCACTTGATTGCAAAATCAGTGAGAGCATAGTCATTGACCGTGTGCTTCATTCACTTCATGATGGTTTTGCCCTTTTCAGGGCAAATTACTATATGAATGATATGAAGAAAAGTCTTCATCAGCTACACTCACTTCTCGTACAGACCGAGAATGATATGAAATTGAGTGGGAACATGAAGCAAGATGTTCTCATGATTTCCAACAAGGGCAAAGGTAAGGGCAAGGCTCATGGCGACCTAGCTGTAGGAAAGTCAAAGTTTAAAAAGTCAGGAAACGGCAAGAGTGGGCCTGGTGAGACCAGTGGCTCACAAGGCAAGGCAAAGAGCAAGGACAGTAACATGGAGTGCCACCATTGCCACAAGACTGGGCAATGGAGGAGGAACTGTCCCGTGTACCGTAAGGACATAAAAGTAGGCCGTGTCACTCCTGTTGGTATGTCATCTTTTATTTATATGATTGAGATTAACCATGCAAGTTTTGGAACTTGGGTACTTGATACAGGTTGTGGTTCTCATCTGTGTAATCATTTGCAGGGCCTAAGAAACATCACACCTCTAGCAAAGGGTGATGTGAACCTGCGAGTGGGGAATGGAGCAAGAGTTGCTGCAGTTTCAGTGGGAACATATGTAATCCAACTCCCGAGTGGTTTTGAGTTATATTTATATAACTGTTGTTATGTACCCAGTTTATCTAAGAACATTATTTCTGTTTCCGTACTAGATAAAAACGATTTTTCATTTTCAATAAAAGACAATAGCTGTATTTTCTCTTTTAATGAAATGATTTATGGCAAAGCAGTTTCCATGAATGAAATTTATATCTTAGATCAAACCACACTCATATTGCATGTGAATAATAAGAAATTAAAGGTTGGTGACAAAGAACAAACTTATCTATGGCACTGTCGTATGGGACACATAAATGAGAAACGTGTTGATGATCATTATTTATATACATATTTTATGCTTCCCTTAGACACAATTAACTCGATTTACCGTCTTTCCTTGCTTATTTCTATGCTATTTTAGCTAGAATATAGATTCTGCCGTTTTTGTTATGTTTTAATGCAGATTGGATGCATTTGGAGCTTTTTGAGTTGATATGGAGCATGGCGGAGTTGGATCGTAGAAGGTTAAGCACGGGAATCGAGAATGAAAAGAGAATAAATGAAGAAAAGTGGAGAACGAGCCAAAAGAAGGTCTGCTCGATCGAGCAGACTATAATTGCTCGATCGAGTCGGTCTGAAGGTTGCTCGATCTAGCAACATACCCTTGCTCGATCGAGCAACCCAATATTTCGGCGACTTTTTCATATTTTCCTAAACTTTAACCTAATTAATTAGATTTTTGTATTATAAAAGGAAAGCTCGTCTTTCATGCTTTTCTATGCTTTTCAATGCTTTTCATGCTTTAATATTAGAAACCCTAATTTAGTTTACTTTGCCTCCGGATTTATTTCATCAAAGACGATTGTCTTTAGTTCATCTTGTAATCGGTATTTTTCAATCTTTCTTAGTTATTTATTTAATTGTCTTCTTGTTCCTTAATTATTCTTTGTTCATCCTTTTATTATTGTTAATCATGTTTACTTTAATTATTATTGTTGTTGTTTATATCGTTATGAGTAGCTAAATTCCTTTCTAGGGTTGGAAGGGATCTAGGATTGTTAGAAGGGGTAGATTAATTAATTGAATTGCAATTGCATGGTTATCGTTTGATTATCGTTTTAATTCTAGTTGTTTGATTACTGGCCAGGATTAATTAACTAGTCTCGCAAATTAGGATTGACACCGACCGGGTTAAGACTAAGATAGGCTACGATAATTGAATAGAACTCGTTTAATGATAGCGATCGCATGTTAAATTGTAGATCTAAAGGGCATAATTGAATCGACCGATCTTGTGACCTTAGATAACTTTATTGCATGATAGTTGACTACATCCTTACCCCTGAACAATAATCCTAGTGAACCTGAGACCCTAGACTTTTAATCTCATTGTTTTCAACCTTATTAGTTTGTTATTGCTTATAGTTAGTTATTGCTTATTATTAGTTATTATTATTGTCATTAGTTGTTATTGTTTACTTTAGTTATTGTTATTAATTGCTATTAGTTTAGAAACCACAATCAAAACCCAGAAATTGTTACTATAGAGACAAACCTAGTTTAACAGATTAGAATACTACCGCCTCCCTGTGGATTCGATACCTTGCTTACCGCTGACTATTAGTTAGTAGTGAATTAGGTTTTACTTTGATTAAGGTGACGCGACTTTACCCTTATCAAATTTGGCGCCGTTGCCGGGGAGGCAACAGTTTTCTGTTTGTTTCTACTTAGTTTGTCTTTTTCGTCTCAGGGAACCTAAGTTCCTTGAGACAGTTCTCATCCTTTTCTTTAGTTTTTGTTTATGCCCAGGTGTTCTAGGTCCGTTCTCGTGCCCTACGATTCCGAACCAGAGAAGACTCTCCGGTCTAGACGAAACTTTTGGAAGGAAATTCAAGAAGCGGAAGACTTGAGTACGCTTGAAACAGTTTACGCCGAATTCGTCGCAGAAAAACCATCCTTAGAAGAGGATACACCTGTTTCTGCACCTACTTCAACCATGCCTACTCTAGCCAGCCACTCGGAGCCTACCGTTGCATCTATTCCCAAGGGATTTCAACTCCCTACTACGGGCAATAGTACTTTTGAGATTCGTCCATCTTATATCTCTTTGGTGGAGCGAAACATGTTTGGAGGAAGCCCTACTGAGGATCCTGCTAAGCATATGGAGAAATTCACCAACTATTGTTGCTCTATTCCTTTGACGGGTGGGGTGACACAAGATCAGATCAAGTTGGTGTTGTTTCCCTTTTCATTACGAGACGGGGCAGAAGATTGGTTGAGTGAGTTAGATATGGCTGCACTTGGCATCACCGATTGGAATTCTTTGGCTCTTGCATTCTACAAAAGATATTTTCCGCCACAGAAAACCAATGCCATTCGAAGTCAAATCACAAGTTTCAAACAAGGTCCCAATGAGAACTTTAATGAGGCCTGGGTTCGCTTCAAAAAGCTTGTCAAGTCTGTTCCACATCATGGTTTTGATACTTGGTTCTTATGCAACCAATTTTATAATGGGTTATATGATGATCAGAGGAATTTGTTCGATTCTGCTGCTAATGGGAGATTCCAAAATAACACTACTGATGCCAATGCTTGGAAGTTAATTGATGAGATGGCTACTCACACTGCTGAGTATGGGAATCCTAGGGGTAATGTGAGGAGAGGAGGTACGGATAATGCCATTGTAGCTCAGTTGGAGGCATTAACTGCCAAAATTGCCGAGTTACAAACTTCAAAGTCCTTGGAAAATAAGCAAACGGTTCATGCCATGGTTCAACAAGAGCCAACCTGTGAAAGATGTGGTACTATGGGGCATAATGCAGTGGAATGTATGAGTACGGTTGATCAAGTGCTTGCCTTTCAATCCTTTAAGCAAGGTTCACCGTACTCTAACTTTTACAATGAAAGGACAAGAGAGCATCCCAATTTCTCCTACCGAAGTCAGAATGTTCTTAATCCTACCCCACCACCACCTCAGCAACAAGGTTCATCTTATGTGATTCCTCATAACCGCAATTCTCAAGGTAACTTTAACCGTTCCAATCAAGGTGGCCAAAACTTCCAACAACCTCCACCTCCACCACCTCCAAGTAATGATATGGCGGAACTGAAAGCCATGTTGCAGCAGAGTGTTATGATCCAACAAAAGAAAGATGCTCAGATCTCACAACTGATAGCTCATAACAAGATGGTTGACACTCAAATTGCCCAATTGGCAATTCAAAATCCACATAAACAACCGGGTAATCTTCCTCCTCAAGGACACCCTCCACATGAACAAGTCAATGCCATCACTTTGAGGAGTGGAACCCATTACAAAGGCCCTGAAATGATAAGGGATGAAACCAATGAAAGCTTGGAAGTTGCTGATCAAAGTTCGAAAAAAGGCGAAAAAGAGGCTGAAAACAAGGTTGCTCGATCGAGCAGAACCCCATTGCTCGATCGAGCAACCCAGAGAATTTGCCCAAATTCTTCTCGGGAAGTTTCTGAAAGTTACAGTACAGCAAAACTCGATCGAGCAACCCTCTGATCGATCGAGCAACCCCTGATCAGGATGAAAAGCCTTCTAATTCATCTTCCAAAGCCAAAGAAACCGAGCCCATTGTAATTAAACTTCCTTTTCCTCAATGCCTACATAAATCAAAGCTCGATAAACAGTTTGGGAGCTTAATGGAGGTAGTGAAGAATTTACAAGTGAGTGTACCATTTACCGAGTTGATTACTCAAGTGTCGGCCTATGCAAAGTTTCTAAAGGATATATTGACAAGGAAGCGGTCCTTTAATGAAGTGGAGACGGTTGCATTTACTGAGGAATGCAGTGCTGTGTTGCAATCCAGATCACCACCTAAGCTAAAGGATCCAGGGAGTTTTTCTATTCCTTGTAATATAGGTTGCTTAGCTATAGATAAAGCCCTTTGTGACTTAGGGGCTAGTGTTAGTGTTATGCCATTTTCTATATGCAAAAAGTTAAATATGGGTCAACTTACTGTTACAAACATGACCTTACAAATGGCCGACCGTTCTATTAAACACCCTTTGGGGATTTTAGAAGACGTACCGGTTAGAGTAGGGAAGTTTTTCATACCAGTTGACTTTGTTGTCTTAGATATGGCCGAGGACACCCAAATTCCTATCATCTTGGGACGACCATTCCTCCATACTGCGGGGGCGGTTATAGATGTTAAGAATGGGAGACTTACACTAACAGTGGGGGATGACACTATCACTTTCAACCTAGATAAGGCAATAAAACACCCCCTACTAGAAGAGACATGTCATAGGGTTGATATTGTTGATCTAACTTTTGATGACTGCCTCCCTTTGCGTTTGGATAGGGATCCTCTGGAGATCGCCTTAATTTTCAGCACAGCTGGAAGCTCACGGAGTAAGCCAATAGTTGCGATGAAAAAACGGCTGACAGGAGAGGAATGCAAGTTACAAAAGGTGTATAGCTTGGGTTAACCCCCTAAGGTTACCAAGGTAACGACACCTGAACTTGAACCCGACTGATGAGCAGTAGTGGCAGCTGGTCACTACTCCCTTATTTTGCAGCTGGTTTGGGGGAGGCTATTATTCTATACAGCTGGTACTATTATCCTTGTACTTTCTTCTATTGTATTTTCTTTTAGTTATTTCCCATTCCCCTTTGTTAGTTGTGTCCTTTAGGTTGCTGTTGTTGGTTGTTGTGTGATTGTTGTGCTGTTAGCGTCACACTAAGGACACTGTGACATTTAGGTTTGGGGGAGAGTCTTTATTTATGTTGTGTGTTTAGTTTATTTAAAAAGAAAAAAACATAAAAATTGAAAAATTTACAAAATCCAAAAACATGTTTTTTATTTTATTAGATCGAGTCTTGGTGAATTGAATTACAATGATGATAATTTGCATTGTTTTTGCATTTGAATCCCAAATAAGTTGTCCATGTACATTGTTTTGACTTACTATTTTTTGAAAACAAAGCTCATAGTACAAGTCTTGACTGTTTTGACATACCTTATGCTAATTAGATTCGGCATTTTTTGTTGGTAAACCACTTAAAATTCTGAGGTCTTTAGAGCTTCCTAGGCCAGGAACATTAATAGACTGGTCTCATTGTCTTTAGGCTTGAGTGTGGTACTCCTTGTGGAATGTGTAACATCAAATTGCATAAGTGTGACATTCGTTTTTTGATACTATACGCGTTCGTTTGATAAGTGCATGAGGAAAGGTGATTCTTTTTGTTCAAATAAGCCTCACATAGCCAAAAAGACTTGATTTTATACCCTTATTATTGAGTTCTTTATATTTAGCCATTTTGAACATTTGTAGCCTGTTTCATAACCTATCTAATAGCTACATTCCTAGAACTTGCCTACCTTATCGGGACAGTCGCAGTTACATGTTTTTCTTATCTACTTGTCTACTATGGTTGGGTCGGGATTTCAAAAAGAATATCAATTGGGTGTAGCAAGTATGTTGGCAATTGTGTCATTTATTCCCTTTGTTGAGAAAAGTTGTGAAGCAAAGAAAAAAAATGAGAAAAGAAAAAAAAAAGATTTGATTTGAAAAGAAAAAGAAGAAAAAGAGAAAAAGAAAAAAAGAAAGAAAAATTTGTTGCTTCATTGAGTTATTCAAGGGAAAATGAAAGGGAATTTACTAGAATCTAATGCATATTTAGAGAGCAATTTCGATCTCTCTCTTGCGTTGTCAAAGTTTAAGATGATTTATCTAGTTGGTGTTGGTTTGTGCTAGTCTTGTAGATTTGTTTTGGTACGTGTCGCTGCGACTACCGGAATTAGCCCCACATTTCCATACGTGCCTTGGCACAATCCACTTCTATACCTTCACCCATTAGCCTCCCTTTTTGTCCTGGTTCATGTGCTTTGTAGCGAATGCGTATTTGTTGGGGAAATTACTATCACATTAGAATGCATGCATGTTTCATAAGTTGAGTGAGTGTTTCTATTTCTTTCTATCTTCATAAAACTCACCCTTACATAAACTTATGAGTGCTTGAGTGAATCCGCGAGAATCTGACAAAATTGAGCCTTGCAAGATTGAAAGGTATTTGGTTTTTGTCTATACTACGGGTATCATGTAAAATCTTGGAATATGAGCTGCGTTTTCTACTTTCTCGTGCCTTTGAATTTGTTTTATTGGTACAACTTGGTCATTACTTTGTTATAGATATGGATAGCTTGGGATTTGTATGTGCATTGACATTAGTTTTGAGTTTTTCATTCACCATTTGTATGTTTGTCTTTGTATGTGTCGAGTGCTTTGCTTAGGGACAAGCAAAGGATTGGTTTGGGGGGTTTGATGATCATTATTTATATACATATTTTATGCTTCCCTTAGACACAATTAACTCGATTTACCGTCTTTCCTTGCTTATTTCTATGCTATTTTAGCTAGAATATAGATTATGCCGTTTTTGTTATGTTTTAATGCAGATTGGATGCATTTTGAGCTTTTTGAGTTGATATGGAGCATGGCGGAGTTGGATCGTAGAAGGTTAAGCACGGGAATCGAGAATAAAAAGAGAATAAATGAAGAAAAGTGGAGAACGAGCCAAAAGAAGGTCTGCTCGATCGAGCAGACTATACTTGCTCGATCGAGTCGGTCTGAAGGTTGCTCGATCTAGCAACATACCCTTGCTCGATCGAGCAACCCAATATTTCGGCGGCTTTTTCATATTTTCCTAAACTTTAACCTAATTAATTAGATTTTTGTATTATAAAAGGAAAGCTCGTCTTTCATGCTTTTCTATGCTTTTCAATGCTTTTCATGCTTTAATATTAGAAACCCTAATTTAGTTTACTTTGCCTCCGGATTTATTTCATCAAAGACGATTGTCTTTAGTTCATCTTGTAATCGGTATTTTTCAATCTTTCTTAGTTATTTATTTAATTGTCTTCTTGTTCCTTAATTATTCTTTGTTCATCCTTTTATTATTGTTAATCATGTTTACTTTAATTATTATTGTTGTTGTTTATATCGTTATGAGTAGCTAAATTCCTTTCTAGGGTTGGAAGGGGATCTAGGATTGTTAGAAGGGGTAGATTAATTAATTGAATTGCAATTGCATGGTTATCGTTTGATTATCGTTTTAATTCTAGTTGTTTGATTACTGGCCAGGATTAATTAACTAGTCTCGCAAATTAGGATTGACACCGACCGGGTTAAGACTAAGATAGGCTACGATAATTGAATAGAACTCGTTTAATGATAGCGATTGCATGTTAAATTGTAGATCTAAAGGGCATAATTGAATCGACCGATCTTGAAACCTTAGATAACTTTATTGCATGATAGTTGATTTTATCCCTACCCCTGAACAATAATCCTAGTGAACCTGAGACCCTAGACTTTTAATCTCATTGTTTTCAACCTTATTAGTTTGTTATTGTAGTTAGTTATTGCTTATTATTAGTTGTTATTATTATTGTTATTAGTTGTTATTGTTTACTTTAGTTGTTGTTATTAATTGCTATTAGTTTAGAAACCACAATCAAAACCCAGAAATTGTTACTTAAGAGACAAACCTAGTTTAACAGATTAGAATACTACCGCCTCCCTGTGGATTCGATACCTTGCTTACCGCTGACTATTAGTTAGTAGTGAATTAGGTTTTACTTTGATTAGGGTGACGCGACTTTACCCTTATCACGTGTAAAGAAGCTCATTGACAATGGGACTATCTCCCCATTTGATTACGAATCATTTGGCACGTGTGAATCATGTCTTATCGGTAAAATGACTCGAATTTCCTTCAAAGGTGTTGGAATGCGCGCTAGTGACGTATTCGGACTCATACATACTGATGTATGTGGACCTATGTCAATAAACGCAAGAGACGGCTATAAATATTTTATCACTTTCACGGATGATTTGAGTAGATACGGATATGTCTACTTAATGAAGCATATAAATAAGGTTGAAAACCAGCTGGGAAGAAAGATTAAAGCACTTCGTTCGGATCGTGGTGGCGAATATCTTTCAAATGAGTTTGATCAACACCTTAAAGACTGTGGTGTAGTATTACAGTTAACTCCACTTGGAACACCTCAATTAAATGGTGTGTCCGAACGGAGAAATCGAACATTACTTGATATGGTTCGATCCATGATGAGTCACACGGTAGTACCTGATTCATTATGGGGTTATGCTCTTTTGTCAGCTGCTCTTATACTTAACCGAAGTCCGTCTAAAGCTGTAGACAAGACTCCATATGAGTTATGGAAGGGAACGGTCCCTAACTTGTCCTTTATTCGGGTTTGGGGCTGCGAGGCTTATGTCAAGTGGAGACACGAGGATAAGCTCGGCCCGCGATCGATCAAGACATACTTTATTGGTTATCCAAAAGGAATGTTTGGTCATTACTTCTATTCGCCTACCGAACAACGAGTTTTTGTTGCGGCTAGTGCGAAGTTCTTAGAGAAAGAGTTTCTCGAGAATAAGTCAAGTAATGGAACCTTCGATCTGTCGGAGATTCAAGAACCAACAACCGAGCAACCAATGGAGGAAGAGGTTCCTTCAACTTCTGCTACGGTTAACATACTTATGGAACCTAGGAGGTCGGGTAGAGTCTCTATTCCTCCAGACAGATACATTGGTATGGTCGAGGAGAATGAGAGAGATAATGTTTTACTCCTAGATTGCGGAATTGCAACTCAAGCATAGTAACATTCTCTCAACTTCATAATTTGACACATTCCCAAAGGTTTCAAAAACCGAAGAACCAATAAGGAATTCTCCATACTAATCTCTTTTCAACTCCTACGGCCCACAAGGTAGAACACCGAACAAAACGTCATTATCAACATCATATAGCCCACGAGTTCATTATTAACAAAGTACAACCTCAAGTCAAACATCATCATTAACGTCCCAAGGTATTTTCATCATAGCTCACATCATCGAATCTCGCTCATATCTATAATCCTCAAGTAATATGGTTCAACTTACAACGAAACCTTACTACTTCAAACGAGTCTCCGATGCCATAAGATAAGATCATATCTTTAAATCCAAGAACTATAGTCAAATGCTTTTCTACCAAGCCTATACTTACAAACACACAATAGGAAACCACAAGAGGTCACTTAATCTCAAAAGTATTTTGCACCTCAAGATATCATTCTAAACCTCTTATTTACACCAATTAGACATATCATAAGCATGGTCTTCAAAACAATACTAAACTTCTAAGTCCAGAAGACTAAATTACTAATGAGTTAAGAAGTCATAACCAACTCATTCAACCTTATACCATCGAATATCAAGAACTATTTACCCACAAGTCATGGCAAGCATTAATACATTAAAATTATTAAACATACCTTACCACACTTTCCTCAAGGATACCAACTCTCACCACTATAGGGTGAAATTAGATCTATACCAATTTCCTCAAATCAAAAATTCATTCTAACAAACACTAATATTCCACAAAGTCTAAAATTCTTCCAACTAAGTACAATATGCCACAAACAAAAGAGTATGGTGACCACAAAAGGTCACATAAGGAAGTTGATGGTACAAATTGATAAAGAGGAGGAAGGTAACAAGAGTAATTTCCAAGGGAAAAAGAAGTTAGATGATGAAGAAGCACTTAGATAGAAGGAAGAGAACATGATACATTAAGGACGAGAGAAAACATCGATGAGGAAGAAATACACTTCAATTAGGCTTGTCAATCTTCAATCTTCGGTAAAAGATACTTCTTCTAGGTAACACAATGATCCACCTCAAAACGGTAGATACAAACAAACATAACATCACTCAACACAATCAACAAACAAGTTATAACCTAACAAACATCAAGTACACCAAAGACTACCACCTTAGGTCCTTAAGTCTACCCATCTCTCATTTATTATATCAAGGTCAAGTAATTTAAGTTTAGGGTTCACGTGTGTGCGTCGGGAGCGTTTAAGCTATGATACCAACTGTGACAACCCTCGCGAATGCGGAAATATAAAACATACAAGCATGTGAATTATATAGCGGAAAATACGGTATTTTAAAAACCTTTATACATGCAAGATAGAAAATACGAGGAGTGTCAAAATATTACAAACCAAATAAAAATACCACAAGAGACGTAGTCTCTCAAAGCGTTAACAAAAGACAGAGTTATTAGCTACTATCTAAAATCGTCTAGAGGTGTTTTATCCAGGGACAACGCCCGCTAGCTCACACCCGAACCCAAAATATCATAAGCAAAAAGCCATCCAAATCAAGCAACCTGTTCACCCATGAAAAACATGAACGCCACAGTCAGTGGGGAGTAACTCCGGGTTCTCCCAGCCATATCACATTAAACGTACATAAAAGGAAATACAAAAGTAGAAGCATGCATATATAAATATACATGTGAAATACGATAAAGATAGATAGGCAATTCAATATGTAAGAATGTCGATACATGAAGTACAAAACCGTAACCATCATATTATAGAAAGACTCGGGGAAAACACCGTTAGGCAACTATATACTCACTAGGGCTTACATCTCACCGTTAGCGGCATATACTTGATAAGATAGAGACTCGACATATAAACCACGCCAATCATCTATTTCATGCAAGAGTCCAACTCAACGTTCACATATAATTCAACTTACAAACAACCGTCCAATCATACAAATATAACAACATATTCTCTCACGGTTAATGGCACGCACTAGCATCATGTACAATAGCAAGACAAGCCAATGGAAGCTCACGGAATAAGACATTTTCCGGAACCGTATACGATAAGACGTTTCGTATACTCATGACCTAGACAACAAGTTCACGGGATAAGACGTTTCCCGGAATCATGTACGATAAGACGTTTCGTACACACAAGACTCTAATCCTCTCGGTAGGACGACGATAATAATACGGTCCTAGTCTAAACCTGGCCAGACTCTCGGGATAAGACATTTCCCGATTCAACATGTGGTAAGACGTTCCACATCCAAGACTCGATCATACAAAGACGTCGAGTACCCCAAATTCGGCTAAACCACACGAAAGAGGCGGAAAGAGATCTATAGTCAAAAGTCAAGATAGTACACTACATGCAATGACACCACCTCGCAAGGATACAACATTTGACGGCCGGGTCGATCAACGCATTGTGTTCGTCTCCTAACAACGTCGTCATATCCCCACTAAACAAATGCACAACGGCATCACGGTTACACTTCACCGCTCCGACATTTAAGTCTAACGGGTATAAAGTATGACCAGGGAATGAGAGTTCAAAGCACTGAACAATTAGTGCTCACAACAAAAACATAAGGTAAAACCGACTCAAAGTGGGACATACCAAAAAACCGTCACAAAACATGAGAATAGGGAATTATATAAACTTAACTATGATAAAAATGAATCAATACATGATACATAAGCATTAGAACAAGTTTATGAAGCATAATGAATAAAAACATAGATCACCTCTCCAAAACAACGTTGTTTGGAACCCAACGAAAACAAGGGTCCACTTCAAACGGTCATAACTAGAGTTCTAGACATGCAAATGCAGAAATTTTAAATGGAGGTGATAGCTTATCCTCTTACGGTTCCAGCGGGATGTCACAAGCCCAAAACAAGCAACTAACGAAGGAGATATGATCATTTTACGAAAAGGGGTCAGTGCAGGAAAACTGCAGTCGGCCGCGCATAACGCAGCCTGCGTCACTACGACGCAGCCTGCGTCATCACGACACAGCCTGCGTCCCACAAGGGATTCAGGAACGATCAAAACCAACATGTTATCAACAACCAGAAATCCTCATTTATCATAACAAATCATCAATTCTCATATCAATTAACAACTAACAACAACCAACAACAACAACACAAGTCCTAAGCATACTAACCATAATCTAAATACGATTACTAGCCTAGAAAACACATAAAACACGTAAATGATATCGAGTAACCCTTCACCGTTACCTTTTCGCGTCTTTAAACGGTTTCTAAACCTTCCTAGTCTCCACCTACATACAATTAGATAATAAAAGATGAATATCATTCCCCTTGAGAAAAACGGATAATTTAAAAAGCGAGAAAGACGGTAATTTTATTACCAATACGGATAGAGGAAGCTAAGAGGGGAAGAATAAGACGAACCTAGATGAATTTGAGCAAGAAATGAAAGCGTAGCGATGATTCGAAGATGGATCAAATATGGAGGCTAGGGATTTGGGGTTTACTTAGTGATGAAGTAAGAAGAAGATTGAATGAGGGTGTTAGGGTTGTGATGGAGTATATGAAGAGTAAGTGGAAAAGTCAAGGAAAAAGTCAATAAAGTCAAAGACGGCTCAAGACGGGTTTTTCATGAAATCTCGCGGAAATTCCAAATACGAACTCGGAAATTCTAAATTCGACTCGGAAAATTAAATTTACGATTAAAACTAAATTTCACTGAAAAGTATCCGTAAAATATTTTACTAGAAAAATAGGGTACATTTGCGGGTGTTACAATCACCCCACCTTTTAAAAAGTTTCGTCCTCGAAACTTGAGAGTAGAAAACAAAAGTATCAAGGATAAGAATCGGTTTTCAAAATTAATAGGAAAACTTTTATAAGGGGAAAATATTTATGAAACGAGGTTCCTCTCGAAAACAGTTTAAGGAAATCTTTCATAAGTGCGAAACTTACTTACGGATCTCAAAGTGCCCGTCGCGAATGAGAACTCAAATTATCCAAATCAAATTAAAGTCGAAATAGTGAAAACGAAAATCAAATAAGCGTTAGTAAGTGTAGGACTAGTCACTAGACGTCTCCAATAAAAAGTCCAAACATCCAACCAAACGCAAAATCCAAACATAAAATCAAAAGAAATCCATTTTCTTCAAAAAGAGGGTACACAATCCATCTTTAGACTTCTTTGAAAAGTTAAATTAGAAATATATTATGGAAATTTGGAGGTTTTATCAAAGATAAAATCAAATAACAGGACATTACACGAACATAGAGCGACTCGAACATCAAGTTCACAAATCACGATAACAAAATATTTACAAAACACGCAAAAACAAAACAAATCGAATTCTTAGGGATAGGAAGATAAAGACAAGGTCGGCAGGAAGATCTACAAGAATTCGACATCACTAACTCTACTAATAAACCAAATCCTCAAGAGAATGCAATTTACCCAATTTGCAACTCATCATTTTCAATCATCAGAATTCCTACAAAAATATTCCATAATCACGAAACTTCGAGTAACAAATCCCAATTATTCGAATCCAATTAGAATCTACTAAGGTCCATCGGCACGGTAGATTCCACAACTAACAATCCACATGAAAGATTTATTACACACTCTAATCTTCTTAGTTTCATCAAATCTCTTACTAGAAACCACCAACAAAATATTTATCTAGGGAAACATGATCGCTAACAACCACAAGGTAAAGAGACTTACCATGAAAATCCCTTGATTCAATTTACTTCAAACTCATTATCCTAAATTTTCAATGAACTTTCTCATCCTCAAAAGTCAAAACACAATCCACGCAACCAAACATAATTATCTAAGAACCAACTAGCCTCATCCAAAGTCTCACGACAAGGGAAAATCCACAATCCATTATCAATTATAAGGATTCTTTAATACGCCATAACATCCTTAATTCGATCATTACTACGCTCGAAGCCTCAAATAAAAATAGTCACATTAGAAAATTATGGTGGTTACTAATCCTCAAGATAAATGGGTTCACCATTCTAACTCTATAATCCATAACAACTGAGGACTCACTATCCAAAGCTTGCAACGAACATTTCTCAATCTCAAACTACGATTCCTTAAGAATAAAAGAGAATTACTAATTCCAAACCACAAATGACCAATCACTTGGCAATCAGACATCCATTCAAATCATTTAGATCATCTAAAACTCAAAATGAATCGATTTTCAATTATGACAAAACTCCTCAAACTTTGGGTACCAACTCAATTACCCTAAAGCAATGTCTCTTTTAGAATCCACCAATTAGAGACATCTAATTCCCAAATGACATACCAAGCAACCGTTATAATACCCAACAACAACGAACTATTATCATGATCAACTCAATTCTCAAAATAGCATTACAATACCAAGCTCCAAATCTAAAACTACTAAGAGAACTCTTTAATCCAATAATAGCTCTTATAACTTGGACCCGTGCCTTTTTTGCACGGGTTTAAAACTAGTGAAAGAAAAAAAATGAATGTGATTATCTGCATGAGTTTTACAAATGAAAGAAAAAAAAATAGTGGATGGTATATGGTAGTGGGTGATGTCATAGTGACATCACGTATAACATTTTCAATGTGAAAATTGATATTTTATTTGTGACGTGGATCAACCACAATGCTTTATTTGTTTGTATTTTAATAGAAGTAGGATATGACAGAACAATAGGTCTTGCTTAAGACGGGTCGGATCTTACAACAGGTATTTTGTGAGAGAAAATGGGTAGAGGGGACAAGGTGGACTCCCCCCATGTGCTCTCCACTCACCCTTAATGGGTATTTTGTGAGAGAATATGATATCCGTCTTAAGCTTAAGACGGATACCTCGGTCTGAAATAAGAATTTGTGATGACAGAATTATAAACTACTTTGAAGAATGAGTATATATTAGATATACTCCGTTTTAAATCTTATTTTTTTTAAAATTACTCCCTTATAAAACATTTTCCTAAATATACACTTTTATAAAAAAAAAAAATTGCTTCAAAACTCAAACTTAAGTGACTTATTTCGTTTGTTTTTTTAACTCTCCCCCTCGATTTTTCTACATAGTTATATCTTTCAAATTTTAAATTTTCTAAGCTACAAACGGATTAAGTTCAAAAAGAAATGGAATGGGTCACTTAAGTTGGAGTTATGTAGCAATTTTTGATACAAAAAGTTACGGGAGTAATTTTAGGAATTTTTTTTATAAGGGAGTAATTTTAGATAACTGGATTTTAAAAGAGACTAATTTCTAATTTACTCTTGCAAAATAACTTTGTCACGAGTCCTTGAAATTCCATTATAACTAAATATATAACACTAAATTACTTGATTTATGCATATGATGTAGGACTAGTATACATGACAAATGCGTCATCCGGGTCCGTATTTAGTCGAGTTACTTCGGGTCCGCTCACTTTTCGGGTTGGGCTACTCTGAGTCGGGTCATTTCGGGTCGAGTTAATATGGGTTATTTGGGTCAGATTTTTACCTTAAATAAGTCATTTCGTGTCTATCGAGTTAAGTTCGCCTATTTCGATCACACTTTTTATTTACTTTCGAGTCTCGAATCTGCCTTCTCGACTTGGGTTATTTGGATCCCGTTAGTTAGGAGTATACAACATGGAGGGAAATATTCCCCACAAATTCTCATTTAAGACGGGGGTATCCGTCTTAAGCTTAAGACGGGTACCATATTCTCTCACAAAATACCCATCAAGGGTGAGTGGAGAAGCACATGGGGGGTGCCCACCTTGTCCCCTCTACCCATTTCCTCTCACAAAATACCCGTCGCAAGATCCGACCTGTCACAAGCAAGACCTACTGAATATTCCCTTAAGAAAAGGCTATGGAGGGCAATACGGCCTTTAAAGGACGACGGATGAATAAGATTATGTCTCAATATAAAAGGCGCAGCCCATAGGACAACGCTTCACAGGCCAATGTTCCCAGACCAACCACCTAAGTCTTCATACTCCTCTTACCAATTGATGGCCCAGTCACATTTTCAACTGATTTTCTTCCACTACTGTTTTATAAGACCGTCTTATAATATACAGACCATCCATCCTAGAAAGGAAAACCAATAAAATTTTATTATTATTAAATTTTTAAATTTTTTTATAACTTGATATTTTATAATGAATATTATCATAATTAAATGTGTCGTTATTAATATAAAATATTATTTCATGTTTATTTACTAGTTTAGTTGGACTTTGTGTTATTATTCTACTAGTCTTATATAAGAGATAGTTATACAATAACATTTGTGCATCCCTTATCAAATTAAAGTGTTTGCATAACAAAAATATAGCACAAATTATTATACAAGGTTCTAATTTACTTAAAACTAGTCCAATAATAGTCGACCAAAAAAATTACTTAAGAAACATATAAAATAATATAAACTAGTGTTCAAAATAAAATTATGACTTTAATATAAACTAGTATAGATCCCGAGCAAATGCGCGGTTTTGTAAATGCTTCAGTAGCGACGGATTTTTTGCGACGGACATAAATACCGTCGCAAAAGAAACATTGCCACGGATTCTGCGACGGAATTTCACTTTTGCGACGGAAATTCCGTAGCAGCGTTTTCAGGCATGGCGCCTGCAAATTTCACATGGCGGGAAAGGCTGCGACGGAATTTCCATCGCAATCCGTCGCAAAAAGATAAACTTTGCGACGGAAATTCCGTCGCAAGGTCAAAATGTTGACTTGAATATTGAATCTGCATAGTGACAGGTGGCAGAGATCTTGCGACGGAACTTGCGAAGGAAATTCCGTCGCAGATTTTTTTAAATATAAAAACAACGCATCTCTCTTCCCTGTGTTTACTTTACCAATTCTCAAATCGAAAACAACACCCCACCGGCGATTTGCGACTCTTTCACCCACCCCACCACCGGTGCCACTTCACCACCGTCGGCCGACTCTTTCTCTCTCCCAAAACACCCAGGTACGCCCCCCTCTCCCTCTCCCTCTCATTTTCCCCCTTCCTCCTTTTTCAGATCTATCTACCACCACCAGCCGCCGGCGCCTCCCCCTGGCTGACCGACGACCGCCGGCCCCACCCGCCCCTTCCCCTTCCTCCTGTCCCCCCTCCCTTTCCCCTTCCCATTCCCCCTCTTTCTTCTCTCCTTTTCCCCTTCCCCTTCTTTCTCCTCTCCCACCGGTGGCTGCCACCACTCCCTGCCGGCGCCACCTCCCCCTGCTGGCCCCACCCCACATCCCTCTTCCTCCTTTAAGTTGTTGTTGTTGTTGTTGTTATTGCATTGTTGTTGTTGGAGGTTTGTTGTTGTTTTTGTTGTTGTTGTTATTGGAGGTTGGTGTTGTGTATTAGTAGTTAGCGTGGTTGTTGTTGCTATTAGTTAATTCATAACAACTTTGAATACTTTAGTTTTTCTCTATATGGCGGGCGGACGACGAAGAAGTACGAAAACACGAAGGTGTTTCCGAAAACCAAAATTCAAGTAGTGATGATGAATAAGATTATTTCTAATTCTTATATTAGTTGATACTTCTTTTTGTAAATGTATGGGCGTTTGCAAAGCACTTTCATTTTAGCTGTTGATAGTTGTTTTTATTATTCATTAATAAGAATATATAGTTTCTTGTTATTTAATTGTACATGTTTGTTAATTCATGACAACTTTGAATACTTTATTTTTTCTCTATATGGCGGGCAGACGACGAAGAAGAGGTAGTTGTAGTAATGTAGGAAACAGAGCGCAGGAGGATGAGAATGAACAAGTCAATGACGGGAACGTGCAAACGACAAAGGTGGATACTACTACTCGAAGAGTCCACCTCGATCCGGATGAGGAAACAAGTGTCTGGTAAGACTAATTCACTTTTACTTTAATTGTTTAATTATAATTATGATTATTTAAAACATAATATTTATATATAATGTATTTAACTATGATAATTAATTTCAGGTTCAGTGACTCAGATGTGGTTAAACTGATATCGGAGACCATAACCTGCGGGTACAAAGGAACACGCGCCAAACTGGAAAGAGGCGTCAAATACTTTGCGGTTGTCTTGGGAACTGGTTTGAGGTATAATTATTTAAAATATTATAATTATATCTATTTAAATTTGTTTTTCTCAATTTATCTTTGTTATTGATTTTTTAATTTTTTTGTTTATTTACTTACTTAATAATTTCCGTCACAAATACTGCGTCGCAAATTTTCGTCGCAAAAGGTACATTCTGCGACGGAAATTCCGTCGCAAATTGTTGCGACGGAAATTTGCGACGGAATTTCCGTCGCAAAGTCTATTTTTATTTTTTTTGCTTACATTTTATCATTTCGCGCGTGTATTCATCTCGCGCGTTTTTTTTTACCGCATGTTTTTCCGCGTCAATTCATAAGTCACATATTCAATATAAGAAGTGAGGGAACCTAACCAGGGTCGAGACGATTTGATGATGATGATGGTGGCGATAATGATAGGCCCCACCCATTCACCCCTTTTCCTCCATTCACTCCATGTGGTTGAGTGATTAATTAGTTATTTTGAACTTAAAACCTTTTATTTGTAAGACTTTACATCTTACAATCTACTATATACTAATCCTGAAACATTTAGAGCTTTCCTATTGGTTGCTGAATTTCAGGATTAGTGGGCCCCACATCAAAACAAAAACTTTAATTACCCTCTCTCCTCTTCTTTTTTTCTGATTTATTTAGACTATGTTCTTCGAATGTTTTTGGACTTTGCATTAGTTTATTAATTATCGACTTTGCATTAGTTTTTCTGAAAAAAATAATGACTTTGCATTAATTTTTCTGAAAAAAAATAATGAAAAAAATAATGGAATTAATTATTAATATCGACTTTGCATTAGTTTTTCTGATTTATTAATAATCTACCAATGAAACACAAACCATTAAATCTATCTTATTCTTCAGGAATATGTTAGCTACTAAATTTAACTATAATCTCACAATAATAATTATAATGGAACATAAAAAAATGATTTTCTCAACAAAAAAACTGAACAGCTGGAATTTCGGCCAAAAAAAAAATACTGATGAATCTTTTCAAACTTAATTGATTTTTTTTCAAAGCACCATAATAATTATATAATTATTAACAAAACATAACAAATAGTACAATAGAACATATAACGAAAAATATATTTACATAAAAAAAGTTTAATTAAAAAAATATGCAATTGAAATACATCCAAGTTCATATTAAAAAAATCCATATGTAAGCTTCGGATTATACTTGCATAGATTTTTTCAGATTATATCACTCTAATACTTACATGAAATCCATTAAATTCGCATATAGAGGGTCTTATAGAGAATATATATTGATGCAAATTGAAGATGTGAGGAAAATTAAAGGGAGATTTTTCTTTTATTATGGCCAATACATATTGTGGGCATTTAGGATGTAAATAGAGTATGAGGGAGTCAGGTGAGAAGGACTGATGAGAGGGGCAAAATATGTGACTGAGGTGAGACGTTTAGGGTATAGGAAATTAGGAAGGGAAAAATGAAGAAGAGAAATTGATAGAGGGGGTCGGCGGTTGGGAGATCAAATTTTAGGGGTTTTATCTTAAATTTATATTTTTGGGTTGATATTTTAATTGAGATTCATAAGACCTTTTGGGTTGGGTTTTGTTGTATACTAATTTTTTTCTAATATAAAATCAAATATCAAATATTTATTGGAGGCCAAATCTATCTCCAAATTTGGGTTAATTCTTTTTAAACATAATGTAATTGAGATATTTTTCTTTTAATGTGAGTGAGATAAATGTTGGTTTCTTGGACATGACAAAAATAAATTTGTCAATGTTATAAATTAATAAGTTATTAAACATATACTAAATGTTAAATAATAAAAAATAAAAAAAATTTGTTTTCGGTCTATGTTTTACTTCCTCCATCTCAGTCATTTATTTACCTTTACTTTTCACTAATATAATTTATTAAAGTAAATAAAATTTGAATTCATTGATTTTTATTTGTACATTGAAAATTCCGTTACAAAAATATCACATTCTATTAGTTACATTCTATTAGTTTGTTCATTTAAGACATGAAAGTTATCTTTATCATAAACTAGATTTAATGCCCGTGTGATTGCACGGGTCGACATTAATGTCATTTTCTTAAGTTTTTTTACAACAATTAACTTATAGAAATAAGTTTGTCCTTTTTAACTTTTACGAAATAACTATTAAGTACTTAATTATGAATTTGACCCTTAACTTATAATATTGATTTAAGTAAAATCTTAATTTTTTGTTACGGTTATCTTAGACTATAAACATTATAACATAATCTTTAAATAATACTCGTGCAATTTTGCACGGGCTTAAAACTAATAAATAGAAAAGTGAAAAATGACATAAACTACCAAAAAAATGATAACAAGTAAAAACAAAAAATATTAATGCAGAAGTATTTACTTGAACTAAACAAAATCTGACAAAAGCAGAAGTATTTACTTGAAAAAAAAAACGAAAAATATTAATGCAAAAGTAAAAACGAAAAATATTAATTCAAATTTTCCCAAATTTCGTCTTATAATACTGTATTATTACAAACGCAATAAACCAGAGTATAGATTTAACATTTGAATAAGAGGACCAATTCACTATATTTTGACCAATTTATATTGTCACACTCACGAAATTGAACACTTAATGACACACAATTTATATACACATGTATCTTAGGATAACAACGACTATTATGATCCGTGCATTTTTTGCACGGGTGTAAAACTAGTAATATAAAAAGGCATGTTGAGCATTTTATTGAGTTACACATGGCACAAGCAAGCAGCCTCTTATTTTGCCATTTGGCAAACCCCTTATTTAGTACTCGGTATTATTTACTATTATTTATCTCTATGTAAATAGTGAAATATGAAAAGGCTTAAATATCCATACAATAACATAAGTAATTGGAATCGTTGATAAGCGTTTCTTTATATTGGAATACCAAATGATAAAACTCATTAACTGCCATAATAAAATAGTCTCTTAACTACTAATCATATAAAGGGTGAGGCTTGAGAACCTACAAAGTGATCAAAAGTGGAGTTACTAAATACGAAATAACTAAGTAAGTGGTATGGCAAGCATGTTTTTATTTTTTATATTTTATTTGATGGTTCTTATTATAAATTATGTATTTTGTATTGTTTAGTTTTGGCTTTATATTTTATTCATCGAATTATAATTGCTACTTTTGAAATATTTATTCTCAGTTGTTATTTTATGTAACGGTCTCTTACCGTATTTTTTTTTTCAAATGTGACAACGTTTAGGTAAATAGTGACCATTTTTACGTAAAAATAGTGACCACTTTGAAAAGAGTAGTCATTTTCTAGTCATACAATTGGTCACTATTTAACCAAAAGTAGTTACTATTTATAAAAAAAATGGTCATGTATCTACTGGCCAGACATGAACCGTTGCATAAGAGAATTTGTGATATTCTTACGTCTTAGACAATGATTAACATATTTTTGTATTTTGTAGCAACTTTCCAAGGTTACTAATTGCTTCTGAACAACTTGATTCCCATGCTCATTTCTTAATTGTATGGCAGGTCGTATTAATATGCAACTTTTAGATTTACTTTACTGTTTTGTTTTTGCCTTTTAATTAATTTATAATTTTTAATAGCCCGACATCTTTCTTATCGGATCCGAATGCTAAAAACGGTATTTTTCTATGCAGTATTGACAAGAAGCTCTCCATCACACTTCAATAATACTTCTTCAAACGCAAGGATTTCATCTCTTAAAATTAATTTTATTATTATTATTCCTCCCATTTTGTTATTTAATTTTACGAGTGTAGTTATATTTCAAAAGCGTTGATATATAAAAAAATTTTAATGTTTCCTCTACGTGAAGAAACAAGAAGGCAATTTATTTAGTCTTAATGTTCAAAGTAAACATTGGAGATTTTTTATTCGCAATCCTCCCTCAGATAATACATATTAGTAGCTAGTGTACATTCACATGATTGTGGTGTTACAAAATGTTGCAATTAGAGACATCATTATTGCATTGAATTTGTTACAATATTGTTATATGTTTGACGTCCTATGCCAGATTATAATCAGTGTTGGTGATAAAACATCATATTTCAATTACATTGTCATATTTGGGAACCTACTTTAGATCAAACATGAGTAATTAGGATAGGATCCTAAGTAGTACTGAATACTGGATCATAAGACCCTATAAATTTTCTGAATAAATAAGTTTTCATGTCAGAATATCATAAAAAAAATTATAATATATATAGTGTTAGAAGTATATTTAGTGAAACGAAATCGCTATAATTATATCAAGAATTTTTCGTATACCTTTCAGTTCTTAGTAGAACAAAAAAAAAAGAGTTTTCACCTCAAATCTCTTATATTGAAGGAATTTAGATTAGTTTGGAAGTGTGCAAATAGGCTAGGCCTCTTCAAATCTTTCATCCCAGCAATTCCTTACTACTTAATTTATGAAGCAAACAAAATTAAATTGTACTGATTTCCTCTTTTCTTCTCTTTTCTCCCAGACCTACTATCCAACCAATCTCTTAGTGTTTGACTTGACTGACTGTTTGACTTGACTGCCACCTGCCAGACCTACTATCCAACCAATCTCTTTTCTCCCGTCGCAAAACTTGACTGACTGTTTGACTTGACTGCCACCTGCCATCCGTCGCTATTTCTATTGGCGACGGATATTCCGTCGCAGATAACTTGCGACGGACTAATCCGTCGCAGAAACTACTGTTTGCGACGAAAATCTGCGACGGACATGATCCGTCGCAAATCCGTCGCAAAATTGTTTTTAGCGACGGAAATACCATGTTTTGCGACGGATTAATCCGTCGCAAAACGAGCTTTCTCTTGTAGTGTAATTGTGAGAGATTTTATGTTGTTTATCAAAACATGTCATTAGTAGTCTAAAAGATAAACACGTAGAGACAAAAAAGAGAAAAGTTAATATTGTTTTCATTGATACTTTTTTAAACTTGTAGAATTTATGTGTCAAAATATTATTTAAATAAAATATTTACAAATTTGTTTTATATTCCTCCATTTTTCCAAAATTTGTTTCATATTTTTAGAAACTAGTTTGAATGCCCATGCGATACACGGGTTAATAAACTTTATTCTCCTTAATTTGTAATTCGTAATTTCTAGTAATGAATAAAGTCATGACCTCATATAACTGAATATGTCTAGTAATGAATAAAGTCATGACCTCATATAAAGTTATGACCTTCACTGAATATGTTTCAGAATTCATTTTTTTAAATGAATATGTCTAGTAATGAATAAAGTTGTGACCTCATACAACTTTATATTTTGAATATTTCAATGAGTTTTTAGGTTTGAGTTATTTTGAAGTACATAATACAGATATAATGTCAATGTCCAATCTTCATTCTCCTTAATTTATACTTCGTAATTTCTAGTGTCTCATTTGGCACATAAAAACATGTGAATATAAAAATATTTCGGTTTTTATTATTCAAAGTTAAATAATAATCACAATATTTTATAATTTTCGATATAAGAGAATGAATTACATTTATATTGATTTGTCCATACATAGTACTCCAACTGTCTCATATCTTTTTATTTATTGTGAGGAGTACTTTAATCAATCGTAAGGAAATGATTAGGACACTAAGAGTGTAAAAGAAATGTAAACGTTGGCGGATAAACATTGATTATAGTTATACCAAAATTATCAGTAAAATGAAAAGAATTTTATACGTGAATATAGTACTAATTAATGATATACTCCCTCCGAGTCACTCTTTTGTTCCCTATTTCCTTTGTCATTCAAGTCGAATTTTGTTCCCTTTTTCCTTATTTGGTATGTTTTGTGTGGTCCAAAATCAATTACATGTGGAGTAGCGTGTTTTGTGTGGTCCAAACTCATTTACTTAATTCTTGTGTCAAAAAAGAAAAGGGAACAAAAGAGTAACTTGGAGGGAGTATAATCAATTGATCCACATTAATCGGTAATGATTGGCTTACTAAAGTTTGACATCACTGTCGTATGACGGTGGTGATCAGTTGATCCCTTGAGATCACACCGAAAGGACAATTCCCTAATCAAGAATATTAATTAATTGTATAACGATACAGATTAATTAACCCCTTAAACAGAACAAGTTTACAAGTGAGAAATATATCTTATTGTAATATGATTAAATAAGATTCAATAAATATAATTGTTATATTAGAATGCTTAATGTTTATGAAACATTTGAGATAAGCATGATTGGTTGATCATAATTACAATTAGTTGTAGATCATATCAACCAAATATGAGATGACCCATTTTATATATATGTGATCATAAATTATTACTTAAAGTGTTAATTTTAATTTATTTGACATGAAATTGTATTTAAATTAGTTAAATACATAATTATATTATAAGATAACATGTTACATGTGTGACAAATGACAAAATCACATTTTATAAAATGGACTCCTTCTTAAGTGAAGAAACCGGCTATATGGGGTGGTTGGGTAGGTTTAGGCTTTAAACATTATACTAATGATGATTAAACATAATGATTGCTAAGCCTAATGCCTATAGCCACCCTATAACCTTGATAAGGCAAAAAGGAGAGGAATGTCCTCCCTTCCCAAGGGGGTGCCGGCTATGTGAGGTAAATAAGAGACTTTTTTCTCTCTTGTTTTAATTACTAGTTGATCTCATAAGAAAACAACACAACATCTCACTAAAATCGCTACATACTTAGAAACTTTAGAAGTTTCATAGAACTTGTGTTGAAGTACAAACACCATATTACTAGAGTAGTAATTTTGGAGTGTTGTATACTTGTTTTAAGGGTACTTAACTATTGTACTAGTAAATCAATAGTTGAGTGATTTAAGGGTAAGTCTAGGTGCAACGAAAGTAGAGTTCCTATACTTGGAGCTTTTGGAAATCCATCCTAAATCATCTAGCTCAAGAACAAGTGCAAGAAGGTGTCTTGTACTTGTGCCCATACTCGATTGAAACTCAATGAAAGGAACATTTTTTCTTTCTCTATTTCGATTTAAATAGTTAGCATGTAACTAGATCTTGAAACTAATTAAATAGTTAATTAGTATTACTTAAGAAATGTCTTAAGTGTAGGTATATGAACCTAACATTATGGATGTCTTTTAATGTCTTTGAATGGAGGATATTTCTACACTAGTCCTTTTATTTTCCCATGACATAACCTCTATTCATATTTGTGTATATATTTCCCATGACATAACCTCTATTCATATTTGTGTATATATACCCCCATTGTACTAATGAGAAATACACACATCTGTATCACATTCTCTACATTTTATAACACATTATCAGTACGACGTTCTAACCGAAATCACGAGTTAAATGATGCACCAATGGTTGGATTGATTTCTAAAGGATCAATGATTGGTTTCTAATCTCCGGTTATAAATTTTATTACATTTACCATATTTATTCGTAAGTAAATCTAACTACTTTTGTGATTAAATTTCATCGTCTTGGCGTAATGTTCTATCTTAATATGCATTGTTTTTCCCACTTTTTAGTAATCTTTATTCAATAATAGGATAATGTTCACATTTAACTTTAACACTATAGTTTCATCTTAATTATGATTTGATAAATACATGATCGTTATGACATGTTTCATGGTTGTTAATTTTAAGTGTATCATTGTTGAAAAATCCTGCGTAATTTTGTGCACTATATTATCGTATTCATCACGACAATCATAATTATCACTTTAATTAATAAGTTTTGGTAAATAATAATGCCACATGATGTTGTATAGTGACAGTCGTGAGTTCACATGAGGTTTTGACAATTTTTGTAACCATTTTGATAATGATAATATTTAGTTGTCATGAATATTTGTCATGGTGTGCACACACAATACATTTAATTGTTGATACCTCATTGTAACTAATTAAATTAACATTCTTTGATAACTGTTTGTATAATGCGGCATATATCTATGACATGATGCTCCTAAGTTAAATTAAATATTGATACAAGGCCAATTGTTAATCTGCAATGTTTATGATTACGAGAAATTAGAGTCGTCATTTGTATACACATAATGATAATACTGATATAAAAACTATTCAAGTTGGTATTTTACAATAGTTTCAATTACAACATGTTATCCTCCTTAGAGATTTATTTAGAACATTTCAATCTCTCATATGGTATAACCTCCACGGCTCCACGTATAGTCTATATGAAATGTTTTTAAATTTTTATATGTATTTAAAACATCATTGAGGTACCTACGATAAACTAATAGACACGAATATTTTACATGAGTGATAAATAGAAACTGTAATTTAATGATGTTATGAGAAGTTATAACAATTAGTGGTATATATAAATTAATTATCGCACGTTCATATATTTGTATATAATAACAAATGTTTTAACTCAAGTTATATGATGAATATATTATAATACTGAGTACTTAAGTGAGACTTTAATGATGATGTTAAAATAAGAATTTTAAACGTTATGTACAAGCATTTCGATATGCGTTTTGAGAATACTTAGATAAAGAATTAAAGATCTGAGAGACCGACACTGCTACATTTCTTTTATAAAAAAAAGTGAAACCTATGAATTTAATTAACAACTGAACTTTTTTAAGAGTTATGGAATAATTATTCCGATGATGTTAAATAACATGATTTTGAGAAATTTACTTTCATGATTTAGCGATGATATTCAATGTATGCCTTGAATTATATCATGTGAAATTTTGTTATATAACTATTCCAATAAAATACATACTTGTTGTATACGTGCAAAGACCATCTTAAATAAAATGAAAATTGATTTGATTATATTGAATGAAATGTTAAAAATTATTATATCGAATATGATGATGAAAATAATACTTTGGCTTGAAAAGAATAATTATGTGGTCGTTTTACTATGTGGAATTGGAGATCGTATAAAGATACATATTCAAATTATGTATATTAGAATTTGGATATTGAGAATGGAAATACAATAGTTGAATATGGTATAGCTCTATGAAATCACAACAAGTAAACGAATGAATCTAATATATATTTAGTGATTTGATTATTGAGTATTTTGTACATTTGATATATGAATTGTTTCCATGTACATGATTTTATAAGACGATTATCTCATATGTTTGATTCTAAAACCAACATGTATATGAGACAAATATCCCAGTATTATGCATCTATGGCCAAATGTATGATATGTTCTTTGATAGTACATTGAGAAATTAAAATACATATATTTGCAACATATTTGAGAATTGTGATTTATTATGGATCATGGTTATGAAATTATGTATGTTATTAAAATATTATTTGAATGATATTATAATACATTGATGAAGTAGTGGCACATTCAACATATATTATCCCTCGGATATAAATTATTGGTGCCGATGGAAACACATTTTGAAATAACGGAAATTTGATAAAGAGCATGAAATATCGAATGGCATCCAAAATCACAAAAAGATAATAGAAAAATCACAAATCTCGTTTAATTGGTTATACATCATATCCTGAAGTGAATTGAAAATAGATCATTATATGATGAAAATAAAAAGGATAAATACTACGATGCTAAATGTGTTTATTTTAAATAAATAAATAGAACTTTCATTCCCATCGGAAGTGGGATGGTAAAGAACTAAAGGTATTGACAATTCTTAATACGTGAGAATACGAGCAATACATACATATGTATATAATGGAGTAAAAAAAAAGTCGATCAATGGTTTGATATTGCAACCGATTTGAAAATTACTCAATATCCATCTCACCTAAAGGGAAGATATGACTTCTAAATTTATTTGATCATCTAAATGATTAATGTTATATATCCTAAGCATATGAGAATGAAAATGAGCTTTTAGCACAAATTTATGATATTATATAGTGCATTGAAAAGATTTGATATGAACTTTAGAAGTCAACAATATATATATGGAGATAATTCTACTTGTTCTTATTAGACCTGATCATGGGCCGGGCCGGGTCAGGTTTGGGCCGGGTCGTGGCATAAAATTAAGCCCAAGTATGCGGGTCGGGTCGGGTCGGGCCATATGTGTGGGCCTATTTTCTTGGCCCAAACCCGGCCCATGCGGGCTTCGGGCCAATTCGGGCCTATAATATTTACTCTTCAGATGACTTTAGAAATCTCATTATGTAACTAAATACTCTGTCATCGAAAAATTTCATACAAAATTATGTGATTTGATCAGTATTGTCAATGTAAGGAGTATGAATGTAGTTGAACAAATGAATTAGTGAAATGTGCATGTAGTCACGTACGTAGTATTGTTACGATAATTTTTCAACAAATGAACGTAAGCTAACATGATAAACTAGTGAAATATGCATGTATAATACTGTTTGAATATTACTAATTTTAACAAATGAAATTTTCTGCCTATCATCATAAGAAATTATTAATTTGAAGTTAGAGATAAGAAGAAGACAAAGGGAGCGGCCAATGATTAATTAAATGCACAATTTTCAGTAGTACAATATTCCTAATGTACTTAAGTACTATGCTCGTTACGGTGTTGTACAATTTTTTTATGAATTGAATATGTTCTTTGGCTAAAAAATATAACTTTGTCATATTAATACATGCAAACAAAGTACTACGGAGTACTAAATGACAATTGATTTGTTAAATCTAATAAAAGTTTGATTATGTTCGGGTCGGGTCGGGTCGGGCTAAAATTCGGGCCTTAGGGTGGGCCCAAACCCGGCCCAATTATTTGATTCGGGCCAGGGGCTTCGGGTCGTGGGCTTTTTCGGGCCTAAAACCAAGGCCCAGGCCCTAGTAAAAATCGGGCTGGGCCGGGTCGGGCTAGCGGGCCTGGGTCATTTGATCAGCTCTAGTTCTTATCATTTATATATACTATAACATAAATTCTCATAGTATAAATATTAAATAGTCTTGCTTATATACAAGACATCAATTTATGTATAACGTCATATCATTTAAGTTCATTTAAGTTTATTTACATATAGCTAACACGAATATCAACATGAAGAGTATATTCAACTAATAATGTGGCATCACTACAAGAGAAAACTCGATTCGCGACGGAAAAGTCCGTCGCAAAATACGGTATTTCCGTCGCCAATAACAATTTTGCAACGGATTTGCGACGGATCAAGGCTGTCGCACATTTTCGTCGCAAACAGTAAATTCTGCGATGGACTAGTCCGTCGCAAGTTGTCTGCGACGGAATATCTGTCGCCAATAGAAATGGCGACGGATAACAGTTGGCAGTCAAGTCAAACAGGCAGTCAAAGTTTGCGACGGATATTCCGTCGCAAACTTTGACTGCCTGTTTGACTTGACTGTCATCTGTCTAGAAAAGTCAAACAGAAAATCAACTTTTGCGACGGAATTTCCGTCGCAAAAGTTGACTTTGTGTTTGACTTTTCTAGACAGGTGTTCAGTCAGTAGTCAATGTTTGCGACGGACGTTCCGTCGCAAAAGCACATGTGCATTCACCGGAATGCATTGTTTTTCTGATCCCATATACGCGTTAAAACGACCAAAAACCTGCAAATAAAAGAAATTTTCCAGCATTAAACGTTCCACAAAGTTACTACTTACTAATGTAACACAAATACCATTTATCAGCAAAGTTTGTATTTTATATCATAAAAGTCAAGTCTTACAAATAAAAGGTTTAAGTCATAATTAAGTTAAAAATAACTAACTAATCACTCAACTACACGGAGTGAATGAAGTGAAAGGAGTGAATGGGTTGGTCCTAGCATTATCGCCGCCAACATCATCAAAGTCGTCTCGACTCTGTATAGGACCTTCAGGCCAGGTCTGAAGCTGTGAGTAGAATTTCTTCCAACCTGACTCAAGTACTCTTCTATAGCTGCAATCCTTCGAGCTTGCTCGTCGCGCTATTGCCTAAGTGCCGCATTCTCCTTTGACAGCTTAGTAGCGAAACTTTGGGTGAACTGATTCGGGGCTGAGGTAGCAACAAAGTGCCTATGATGGTCAAACAAATAATTTGTCGCTGGTCCCAATCCATAGCATCTTCCTTTCTCGTCAAATCCACTCTCCTTAAAATAGATCTCATTATCGTCGATGTTTTCGACTCCTTGACTTTGAAGCTCAGACTTCTTTGACATGATCTTATTCTGCATCACAAACAAGCTCAGAATTAGTAATTGTCATTTAAATAGTTTATGTAATTAAATATAAATGACAAACATAAATCAATTAGCGAAATAATGCATAACTTACAAAGAGTTCAGCTGGTTTTTTTTATAACCATCCACGAATATTGTGCTTCTTTGTCTTCTCTAAGACTTTCACGGCATTTGGGATATCAGATGAATTTTTCCCGACCTACATTTTAAATACTTGTTACTATAACATATATATATATATATATATATATATATATATATATATATAGAGCAAAGATCAATTGAGTCCACCCCATTCCTTAGAGTCCTTGAGTCCTTTTTAGGGCCATTGGATATGGGGATATGGATGGCTAAGATTGATACTCCAAAATTATGATTAATATCACCTTCTCTCTAGTTTTCATTAATTAATCACTAAACCTCACTAATTCACTATAAAAGATTTTCCTCACAATCCCTTCTCTCTCATCTCACATAATATTCCTACTCCCATCTCTCTAAAACTCAAATAAATCAAAAATCCCAATTAATTCATTCATCCTCCATTCTCACACAACATCACACAACCACCACTACCCACTGACACCACCCAAATAAATCACTCCCCACGACCACCCTCGACGCTCACCGCCTCTTATCCACCACATCAACCACCCACCACCTACCACATAACTCCTACCCACCTACAACCACCAAAAAAATTAAATCTGAAAAAACCCATCACCAAACAAAAAAAAGCAGATCTGAAAACTACCACCTCAAACCACCGCACCCGACCACCTTTTTCGCTGCCTCCTCTCTGACCCACCACCGGCCTCCTCTTCTTCCCTCCAGCCGCCACTCTGCGACCTCCCTCCTCACCGGACAGCAGCACCAACAACACCACCGGCCTCCTCCCTCCTTCTTTCCTCCATCTTCTTCTCATTTTTTCTCCTTCTTTCCTCCATCTTCTTCTCCTTCTTTCCTCCACTGTGTCGTTATTGTTGTTGTCTTTTCTTCTTTTTTTTCTTTTTCTCTTCCCCTTTTAGTTCCCTGTGTCATTGTCTTTGTTTTCCCTTTTCTTTTTCTTTTTTCTTTTTTTCCCTTCTACCCAATATGTATGTGTATGTGTATGTTTCTGTGTATGTGTATGTGTATGTATGTGTATGTATGTGTATGTATTTTTTTTTCTTCTTCTTTTACTCAGATTTGAAAAAGGTGTGTCGATGTATATGCCCCGAGTAAAGTCACATATATTAAAGTAACACATATTCTATTTTAAAGTCACACGTATCTTTTATAAGAGTAACAACATTCTCTATTAAAGTTACACGCTTTATTTATAAAAGTCACATATATCGTATATTAAAGTAACACATTTTTTTATTAAAGTTACATAATATTTGTATAAAAATGACCTTAAAAGTTACACTTCTTGGTGTTAGATCTTGGTTTTCTTGTTGGTTTTGTTTGTTTTTCTTTTATTTTTTTTCAGATTTAAAAAAAATGTGTCAAATGTTGACGTCTATTAAAGTAACATTTATTATCTATTAAAGTAACACATATTATCTATTAAAGTAACACAAATTCTTTATTAAAGTCACATATATCGTTTATTAAAGTAACACTAATTATTAATTCTAGATCTGAAAAAAAGGTGTCAAGTAATAATGTCTTCTATTAAAGTAACACAAATTCTCTATTAAAGTTACACATTTTATTTATTAAAGTCACATAGATCGTCTATTAAAGTTACACATTTTATTTATTAAAGTCACATATATCGACTATTAAAGTTACACATTTTATTTATTAAAGTCACATATATCGTCTATTAAAGTTACACATTTTATTTATTAAAGTCACATATATCGTCTATTAAAGTTACACATTTTATTTATTAAAGTCACATATATCTTATATTAAAGTAACACACATTATTTATTAAAGTAACACAAAATGACCTTAAAAGTTACACTTGTTGATGTCAGATCTGTTTCTTTTTTTAGTTTTTACTCTTGTTTTCAAATTTTTTTTTCTAGATCTACCTTTTTCTAGATCTACCTTGCTTTTTACATAGTTTTTACTACAGTTACACTCATAAAGGACTACAGTTACACTCATAGAGGACTACAGTTACACTCATAGAGGACTACAGTTACACTCATTCAGGACTACAGTTACACTCATTCAGGACTACAGTTACACTCATTCAAGACTACAGTTACACTCATAGAGGACTAAAGTAACACTTATAAATTTGTAGTAAATTACGTAGATTCAACATGCAATAAAATTCAAAAAATTCCACTCAAAATGACCTTAAATTACTAAAGTTACACTCGTAAAATATTAGAGTTACACTCGTAAATCATCAAAGTTACACTTGTAAAATGTAAAAATTATATAAATTCAAATTTTTATGTACAAAACCGTCTTAAAAAAAATTAAAGTTACACTCCTAAAATGTTAGAATTATACTCGTAAAATGTAAAAAATTATATAAATTTAAATTTATAAGTAATAAACAGTCTTAAAAAAATATTAAAGTTACACTCGAAAATCATCCAAGTTACACTCGTAAAATGTCAAAATTATATAAATTCAAATTTTTATACAAAACCGTCTAAAAAATATTAAAGTTACACTCGAAAATCAACAAAGTTACACTCGTAGAATGTTAAAAGTATATATATTCAAATTATTATATCAAAACCGTCTTTAAAATTTAAAGTTACGCTCTAAAATATTAGAGTTACACTCGAAAAGTATTAAAGTTACACTCGTAAGGTGTTAAAATTGTTTAAATTCAAATTTTTGTATACAAACCGCCTTAAAGACTTAAAGTTACACTCTAAAACATTAGAGTTACACTCGCAAGCATCAAAGTTACACTCATAAATCTCAGCAACTAAAAAGTGCTTAAAAGTGCTTAAAAGTGTTTAAAAAGTGATTAATGTAAAGCTAGAGAGAGAAAGTTAATTAATTAGTGCATAGGTAATTAATTAGTGATAAATGTATTTTTTAATCTCCCAAATCTCAGCCATCCATCTCCCTCATCCAATGGCTAGGATGAGGACTCAAGGACTCTAAGAAAATGGTGGACTCAATTGAACTAAGCTCTATATATATATATATATATATATATATATATATATATATATATATATATATATAAGTTCTTATGAGTCCACCATTTTTTGTGAGTCCATGAGTCCTCATCTTAGCCATTGGATGAGGGAGATGGATGGATGAGATTGTAGAGACAAAAACACACTTAACACTAATCATTTACATATGCACTAATTAATTAACTTTCTCTCTCTAGTCTTTAGTTAATCACTTTTGAGCACTTTTAAATTTCTGAGATTTGTGAGTGTAACTTCAGCCCATATTTGTGTAACTTCAAACTAAAATGTGATTTCGACTATATAAATTTGAATTTATGAAACTTCAAGACAATTTTATGTGATTTTAGACTTTTTATGAGTGTAACTTCAGTCATTACGAGTGTCACTTCAACCATTATTTATGTAACTTCAAACGAAAATGTGATTTCGACTACATAAATTTGAATTTATGAAACTTCAAGACAAGTTTATGTGATTTTAGACTTTTTATGAGTGTAACTTCAGTCATTACGAGTGTCACTTCAACCATTATTTATGTAACTTCAAACTAAAATGTGATTTCGACTACATAAGTTTAAATTTATGAAACTTCAAGACAAGTTTATGTGATTTTAGACTTTTTATGAGTGTAACTTCAGTCACTACGAGTGTAACTTCAACCATTATTTGTGTAACTTCAAACTAAAATGTGATTTCGACTATATGAATTTGAATTTATGTAACTTTAAGACAATTTTATGTGATTTTAGCCTTTTCTGATTGTAACTTCAACCATTATTTGGGTAACTTCAAGCTAAAATGTGATTTCGACGGTACAAATTGGAATTTTTGTAACTTAAGACAATTTATATGATTTGAACCTTTTTATGAGTGTAACTCCAGTCTTTACAAGTGTAACTTCAAACCGTATTTATGTAACTTTAATTTTAAGACATAAGTATGTAACTTTAAGACATGTTTAGGTAACTTTAGTCAATTGAAAATTTTAATTTAAGTTGATTTAACTTTAAGTCATATTTTGGTAATTTTAGTCCTTACTAATATAACTTTAGTTCTTAATTGTACAACTTCAAGCATAACTTCAGTCTCTTCATAGTATAACTTCAGTCTCTTAATAGTGTAACTTCAGTCCCTAAAAGTGTAACTTCAGTATATAAAAGTGTAACTTCAATTTTTAGTAATGAAATTTTAAGACATGTTATCTTTAGTCATTAAGAGTGTAACTTCAGTCCAAAATAATGTAACTTCAGTACAAAATAGTGTAATTTCAGTACAAAATAGTGTAACTTCAGTACAAAGTAGTGTAACTTCAGTTAAAATACACCATCAATCATACGAAAATCAAAACATAATAGTGTAACTTAAGCAAAATCATACTGTGTAACTTAAAACATATAAAAAATAAATTTGAAATCAAATCATACTAAAATCATACCATCTAGCATACTAAAATTATACAAAATCTAAAATAAATAAATATAAACATAACAAATTTGGAAAAAAAACATAAAACATATAAAAAATGTGTAACTTCAGCAAAAAAACAGTGTAACTTTAATCATTATATGAGTAACTTCAGTTACTAAAAGTGTAACTTCAGTCATTATATGTGAAACTTCAGTGAAACAACAACACTAACCACAAAAAAAAATGGTGGTTTTTTAGATCTGAAAAAGTAATAAACATAAAAAACTTGAAAAATAATAATGAGATCTAAAAAATAAAAACATAAAAACTTCAGTTTTAAATAATGTAACTTTATTATTTAAAAGTGTAACTTTAAGGCTTAATAGTGTCACTTCAAGCCTTAATAGTGTCACTTCAAGCCTTAATAGTGTCATTTCAAGTGTAACTTCAAGACTTATAAGTGTAACTTCAAGCCTTAAAAGTGTAACTTCAAGCCTTAATTGTGTAACTTCAAGCTTTAATTGTGTAACTTCAAGCTTTAATTGTGTAACTTCAGTCTTTAATTGTGTAACTCAAAAAAATCAGATCTAAACATAAAAATCCAGATCTAAAAAATAAAAACATAACAAATTTGAAAAAAAAAAAACAAAAAACATAAAAAAAAAATGTGTAAATTTAGTAAAAAAAATGTGTTACTTTTATAAATAAGTTGTGTAACTTTAATAGATTACATATGTGACTTTAATATATAAGGTGTGTAACTTTAATAGAATATTTGTATTACTTTAATAGACATTATTAAAATCCCCTTTATCATATAAAAAAAACAAATCTGAAAATTTAAACAACAAAAATAAGAAAAAGAAATAAAAAATAAGAAATTTCATTAACAACACAACAGCAACAACAACACAACACCACAATGACAACAACGACGACGACAACAACAACAACAACCTTCACCCCACCCTCACCTCGACGCCACCAACCCCTCACCCCGTCTTACCCGACCCTTTCCCGACGCCTCGACACCACCACCACCACCACCAGTCCCCCATTTTCAGATCTGAAAAGAAAGAGGAGGGTGAGGCTGTGAGGAGGACGAGGCATGGTGAGAAGGAGGGAGAGACGACGAGGAGCCGAGGAGGAAGAGACAAGCAGGTGCGGTTGTTGGTGATGGCTGTTGTTGTGGCTGGTTGTTGTGGCGGTTGTTGTGGCTGTCAACCACCATTTTCAGATCTAGTTTTTTTTCTTTTTGGTGGTGGTTGTTGTGGCTGTAAATGAGAACGGTGGAAGGTTGCGAGTGGTGGCGACATGGTGGCGGTGTGAGAGAAGGGTGGCTGGAGGAGGGCGGTTGTAAAAGGTGGTTGTGCGGCAAAAGGAGGGTGGCTGGAGGTTGTAGGCGGTGGTGGTGCGGCAGGAAAACGGCCGGAGTAGGTGTGAGAGGAGGGTTGGAGAGGAAGGTTGGTGGCGGCGTCGTGGTGGTGGCGGATGGTGGAGGGGGAGGACGGAGGTTATGGCTGTTGGAAGAAGAGGGTTTTTCTCAGATTTAGTTTTATTTTTTTGGTTTTGGTGGTTAGGTTTGAATTTAGAGAGAATAGAAGATGGTGTTTTAGAGAGAAGGAGGAGTATTTTTTTTAGAGAGAAGGTGGGAGTGTTTTGAATGAATGAATGAATAGGATGGGAAGTGAGTTAGAGGGATAGTTGTATTAGTGATTTAATTAGTGTGGTAGTGAGAGAAGTAGATTAAACACCATACTAATGACCATTTTCTTATTTTCATCTCAACCATCCATCCCCAAGATCCAAGGGCCTATAAGAGGACTTATGGACTCACTAAATGAAAGTGGACTTACATGATCCTTCCTCTATATATATATATATATATATATATATATATATATATATATATATATATATATATAGGGTCAGGATCCGGTGAGAACCACTAATATAATGAGAACCGTGAGAACCCTCACTAAATCTCCACCAAATTTTGTTTCGAAAGTTTTGTTGGATCATTTACCTTTAGTTTAGTTAATTCAAGCAAAATACTTGCAGTAACTATACAAAATTTATTGATTATATTAAAAAAATATGTACTTAATGTACATAAATTCAATTTGTACACTAAAATTACTCTAAGTGCGTGAAAACGAGCACTAGGTGCACGAAAATTGCTACATGCATGAAAATAGTTATTAGGTGCATGAAAATAATGGGTTATAGATGCATTAAAATGAGTACCAGGTGCATAAAAATTGTTAGATGCATGAAACTGGCTACTAGATGCATGAAAATTAATAAATCGTATTTTGTCTCAATTTCCGTCAGTAAAGTATAATTTTTCGACCAAGAGATATGTTATCTAGCCATAAAATTCTACGCCGAACCCAAAAATGTCCTTATTTTTTAAAAATAAATTTCCTAAGGCGGAGTTCTCACGGTTCTCATTATCTTAGTGGTTCTCACAGGATCCCAATTCTATATATATATATATATATATATATATATATATATATATATATATATATATATGTATGTATATGTATGTATACATATGTATGTATATGTATGTATACATATGTATGTATATATATATACATATATATGTATATATATATACATATATATGTATATATATATATATATACATATATATGTATAGAGTGAGCATCCGGTGAGTCCAATTTCTTAGATGAGTCTGATCCTATGAATAAGGACCATTGGATCAACAAGATCCAACAGTGCTCATTAGTCCACGTCACCCCAACAATTATGTCAGATATATAAAAACTAGAAGTCGTTTGTTGATGTTTCATTATTTTGATAGTTTTTCTCTCTCTACAAATCTTCTCTCTTTAATAATTGCAGACATTAATTGTTCATTCACAGGTAATATTCAAACCTTTTCTTAACTTTCAAAATCAACCAAAAAGTTCTCTAAACTCAAGCGAAAATCTTCAAAAAATCTAGTCAAATTTATAATACATCCGTTTATGAAATAATGAAGACGTATAAATCGATCTCCTTTTTCGCAATTTTTTTTGAGATTGTCGTTAAGCATGTTATTACTGTTATTGTTTTATATTGATTGATATGAAAAAATTGTTAGTTGATTTCCGTCTTTCAGGATTTCGTTCTCAAAAAACTATTACGGCTAATGTTTTACTCAAACTGAATAATTTAATTTTTGCAAAATAATTATGTTTAAATTGTATGTGCTCATGTTGTTGTTGTTGTTGTTGTTGTTGTTGTTGTTGTTGTTGTTGTTGTTGTTGTTGTTGTTGTTGTTGTTGTTGTTGTTGTTGTTGTTGTTGTTGTTGTTGTTGTTGTTGTTGTTGTTGTTGTTGTTGTTGTTGTTGTTGTTGTTGTTGTTGTTGTTGTTGTTGTTGTTGTTGTTAAGTGTTCATACTATTAATGTCGATTTTATGTGTTCCAACTGTTTGGGCGAAAAAGTTAGGGTTAAGACGTTCTGAGATTTAGTAATGTATTATTGTTCGTATGATTTTGTGCTTTATTAAATTGCGATTGATTTCTGTAATAATAATGTGTGATATTATGTCGGATTTTATACGTTACTGTGATATTGTTACCGTAACATTATTACTTGGGGTTAGGGTTATGAAATTGTCAAATTTATAATGGAATTGATATGGTGTAAATTTTTGGGGATTAAACTATCGCAAGATACTTCGGCACATGTTACTGTAATATTGTTACTGTAACAATATTACTGTAAAGATAATATAGTCATTATTGAGGAATGGTCGCTTTTTTGTTGAATTGAACCTGCAAATTTGCAATATCATTTTCACATTGTATATTTGTTGTTGTAACATCACAACTTAATGCGGTGTGATTTTGTCCGATTAAGTTTATTTGATGGTTAACATTTTTAGAAACTGACAATAGTAATGTTGAACATTAATAATGGTATTTAAATTTCAGGAAATTTCAGGAAATTTGAAGAAATAAAGTTTGATAAAAGCAATCATCAACACAAAAAGCCGAGTTGAGCAAAAAGATTGTACACGCAACAAAGAGTAATAAGACACTAACAAGGAAAACATGCAAATTAAAGACGACATCGCTCGTTCCTCAGCCTTTTTCGTTGCCTTGATGATAACATCTAAATAGACACCAACATAGAAGACATCAACAAACAAAAGATGTACAAGTCCAAGAAGAAGGAATAATAATAATAATAAAGACCGTTGTGCTTATTCTTCATATAAAAGTTGTGAAGATATGCGTGAAAAAGGCAACATTATCAGAAGTAGTCAAGCGTATTATATTCACTTGCCTTTTGTTGTTGAAATAAATTCAAGTTAGAACTTTAACACTGTTTTCTTATTAGTTTTATGAATAAGTTATGTTACAGTAACACAATTACTATACCAATATTACTGTAATAACCTTACGGTAACACGATACTTTAATAATCAAAGAATAAAGTTTACCTTTACACGATACTTTAATAATAAACTACAATATACAAACGTCGATTTGTATTTTTAACGTTGTTTTAATCTGAAATTACATATTGTTTGAGGACCTAGAACATTACCGGATGTTCGTAATCTATGTTCTATCCAACATTAAAGTAACAATATTAATGTAACAGTACCCATTAAAGTAACAATGATACAATAATAGTGTTACAGTAATATCAGTGTATTTCGCAATACCATATCTCACAGCAATGTTAAAAATCTCAAATGAGATTTCAATTTCAATAACGTTGCCTTTTTCATGCCTAACTTATAATAATTGTCATTTTTCATGGATAAAGTTCTTTGCGATATAAAATAACCAAGTTACTCAAACCGTATAGAATGACAGGTGTTACTCTATAACGTAAAAATTGTTACTCTATGAAGTAAATAGTGTTCTTTGTAATGTAACCAATGTTAAACCGTAAACTATTAATAGTTATATGTGAAGGGTATTTTAATCAAAGATAAATAAATGAAAGAAACGAACGGAGTAACTATTTTAGTGTAATAATCTATTATGTGTGAGTATGATCTATTAAGTAATTATATTAATTAATGATCAATAGATGTTTGTAATGCTGATATAGCACCACAATTGTTTGAGAAATTTACTTGATTGACATTAACTTGATCACATTTACTCGTCTATGTAGGACTTGAACCCACATCTTGTGCAATGGCACAATGCTCTACCTTTTGAGCTAGTAGACGTTAAACAGCCTCAATTGGCGCCTTGACGGTTGCACCACTAGTGTTACTTCAATAACTACCCGATGCAACAATGAATTTACCTCCTTATTGTCGAAACTAAAAAAAACCAAGGAAACGATAATTTTGTAAAGCAGCTATGAACTTGTATAATACAATGCAAATGTTTAACTATAATTAAACATTACTCCACTCTCGGAGAAGCTTCATTTGGTGGGTATAAGGCAAAAAAGAGTAATACTGAAGAAAAATACGACTCAAAAATTGTAATCAGACAATGACAGGATATGTAATAATACAATTAACCCATTATAGTAACCCTATTACCGTAACACAGTTCAACCATTATTGAAACACGAGTAAACCATCACTGTAACAAAGTATAGCCGCTATTATGACATGACTAAACCATTTTTTGTAACAAAGTATAATCGTTACTGTAACACGAGTACACCATTATTGTAACAAAGTATAGCAGTTACTATCCATTAGCATAACTATTACAATCCCACGCATATTAGTTCAACCATAACTCTTGCTTTTATTAATACGGAATATTTAATTTAATTATGCATATATGTTAATTGGATCTAATGTCGTGCCCTTTAAGTTTTATTAGGGAGGTTAGTCTGTGTGTCTCACTGTGTGTTTGTCTTACCCAGTTATTACTGTCTTAGTGTGGTCTTGTTCAGGTACCACACTTGTCTTTGGCACACTATGTCATCACCACCACCATAAATACACATACATCGTAACGTACTTGCACAAGAAACGACAAGTCGGTGGTCGATCATTACAATTTTACAATAACAATATTACAGTAATAGTATTACAGTAATATAATTTGTGAGTTTATGAAATGTTATACCAACAAATTTAATTGAAAAAATGACACAAAATCAAAATACAATGTTGTAACAGTATTTCAAGCTTAGTTCAGTCGTTCAATAATAGTTTTACAGTAACACTATTACAGTAACATGTGTCGAATATTTTATAAACGTTGATTTAATCCTCAACGTTAATTTTCCCCGATTTTCATGAACACAAGTTCAGGTATGAATTTCACAATATCATAACCCTAACTTTTCGAAATACACTAAGAACATATAATACGCAGTAAACAAGTCCACATGATCTCACTGATTAATGCGAAAAGAAGACAAAATTACAAAGCAAAAAAAGAATGCATAAGAATCGAATATTAATGCATTTAATTTGTAAAACTACATTAATTGAATCCGAAAACTGCATACGAACAACAAAATACCTAAAATAAATTCTAACCTCAAGTTTAAATAGCAGGACTTGTAAATCGACATTAAGTATGCGATCGATCGAATGATCTGAAACATGACTTTGATTGAATTGATCAGTTGATTAATTTCTGAGTTATAAATTAACGCTAGGTTTGTATAATTTGAAGGAATTTCTGTTATTGGATAACAAAATTAGGAGATTATAATTAGGTTTTAAAATTTTGGAGAGTTGAGTTACTGGAGATAAAAAAGAGTGAAAGATCGTTATTCATTTAGAGAGAGTGGGGAGGAAGAGAGAGAAAGTGGGAATGAATTATGGAGCTGCTAGGTTATTTTTTAGGTTTATATAGTATGATCTAGGATTAATCACAACCCTTGATTTGTGTAAGATCTAATGGTGGAGATTCACGGGACGTACTCACCTAAGATATGTGGACTCACCTGATGCAATTCCTATATGTATATATATATATACATATAAATGTATATATATATATATATACATATATATGTATATATATATGTATATATATATATATCAACTATTACTACTCTAATGTCCATTATAATATCATATACTAATACCTCTAATTATGTCTATATCTATGTATATATATATCCTATATATGTCTCTCTATCTACTCCCTCTACTATCTCTCTACTATATATATATATATATATATATATCGGAAATCAAAGTCCACGTCTTATTACAATTCAAAAAACAATAAAATTCCTAAATATACATATACAATATCTAATAAACAGTAAAAAACATTAAAATTCCAAATCTCTAATTATAATACTCCGTATTTCTATGTGTTGGGGGATCGGCCGAGTAGGGTTTACTCGACTGAGTGGAATTGTCTGATGTCTTTAGTGGTATTCTGATCTCGTGTACTCGGCTGAGTGATATCGGAACTCGACCGAGATAGTCGTACTCGACCGAATACATGTTGTACTCGGCCGAGTACGACGAATTTCAAGGTTTAGTCGGACGGATGATTAAAGATTAATAAGAGGAGTCAGTTTCTTAATTCAGTTTTACATTTCTTAATTACAAAACCCTATTTCTCAAATCCTCTCTAATTCCTCAAGAACCCTTTCAGCATCTCGTGCCGGATCCAACCTTTTGCTACGTTGATTGATTGCTTGGGTATGTATCCTTGATTATGATTGATTATATTGTATTTGTTATAAACCCTAATCGATTTGTTTATTGCATGTTTAGGGGAAGAAAATCATAAAGGAAGATTGTTGATATGATGATTGTGATTTGCTGCGGATTTGCTTCAGGTAGGGTTTCCTACTTAGTATTTTCATTGCAGATTGATGGCATGAGATTTTTGATTGTTATTTGTGATTATTATGTGATTGATGATGATGGTCACTGTTGTGACAATGATGGAGATTGGGGTTGTTGTCGATGGTTACTATGGTTACTATGGTTTGGTGATCCCATTGGGAGACATGTCACACCCCGAGTTCACCCTCGTGGTTATCCTGCCATGTGAGGGATATGCACATTAATGTTCATGGTTATCTTGCTATGGCGGTATGGAAGTTCGACGCTTGTGGCTGCGGTCCAGGCTCAATAGTTGGCTTTGTAGAGCATGGATGGTAACCTGACTCTACTAAGGTAACTGCTGCGGTGGGCCTCTGGTTTCTTTTTCCCTTGTGCTTATCTTGTACGTTGATCGGTATATGCGAATACTGACCGCCAACTGTTTTACAAAAATGTTGTGATCGTTTGGGGGATGGTGAGCAGGTGATCACGGGTAATCTATAGCATTGCGTGGGGCTGAGGATGGGATCACAATGTCATGTCTAGCTTCCACTTATCAGTCTTGGAGTCATATACATTGATTATTTATTTTATAATACTTTAATATTGTTAACTTTGGATGAAGTCATGTAATTAAGATTTATAAAATAAAGCATTATTTCTTTATCGCTTGTTTTGATATGTACTACCTCGGACAACCGAGATGGTAGCGGTCTCATGTGCTAGAGAGGTCTTGTAAGGCTCTTTAGACTATGTGGGTGTTACAAACTGGTATCAAAGTGATTGATTTTGGAACCTAAAACTAATAAACCTAATGAACTAGGAGTCTCTAATAAAATGAACAAGGGTATGAGTTATAGAGAGCTACCGCAAGGATTTAGGAGATGTCCTGGAATCGCACTCTTGCCCATATAGCTCTTACTTGGTCACCATGGGAAGTGTCGGGACGCTATGTGTATTTGATATTGTTATATATCCATGTTGAGAAAATTTGAAATGGAGATGGATGTGGAATGGAGTAAAGTGATGAATTGTGTTATGTGTGTATCACATGAGGATGGCATGGATGATGCGGTGGGATGTGAAACTACATGAGATGTGGTATGATTACATGTTGCGCATGAAATATGATGGCATAATGAACATGAACAAAATGTAATGTGTTAAACTGTGTCGAAGTTTGGCATGAAATATGATATTGAGCATGTACGATATGAAATATGCATGAATGGTGGTAACTTTGGCATGGGAGTATGTTTCATTATTAACAAACATGTATATGTATGAATTACGTGTGTTTAATGTGGTTACCAATTTATTGTTGTGGTGATATAAACTATGGAGGATGATGAGTATGGAATGTGATGAATTTGATATGAAGTAGTGATGAGACTTGAGTATGGCATAATGAACATGGGAATGTTATGTGGAATAAATGACATGTTTGAATTGATCTATTTTGATTTAATTGATTTTGATATGTGGAGATGATAAGAACATGTAACTAGTTGTGAACTATGGTCTTATATGTGATATGAGTAATGTTGAATAATGGTAAATTTGGTTGATAACAAAAATTTGATTTATATGAAGTTTGATTTTGGAATGTATGTATTTAAACTGCTATAACTTGAGTTCTAGCAATTATATCGATGTGCTTCTAAATGGAGGTGATAACCTGTCCTGTTACGGTTCTAACGGTATATCATGAGCCGAAATCTACTTAGAATTGAGGGAGATATGCCCGTTTTATGAAAACTAGTCAGTGTTGAGAAATCTGTCGCACTCGACCGAGTGCATGGTACTCGACCGAATGTACTTTGCACTCGCCCGAGTGTCTTAAAACTTTTGCGTCTGAATGGATACAGGGGCGTGTACTCGATCAAGTACAGATTGTACTCGACCGAGTGTCTAATATTCGATCGAGTGTGTTGTATTCAACCGAGTGACTTTGCCACAACGGGTGAATTGTGGATTTTTTTTGTCCATGTATTGTTGTGTGTACTAAGTTGTTTCATATTTTTCATGTGTAAAGAAGTGTTGTAACAACCCGAAAAGTGCCCAATTTTTCTAGTACAAATATTTACTAACACTTTTCAGCAGACTTAAGTTTTTAAAATAGAATTTATTGTTTCGAGTCGTATTTTGAAATTCCGCGTTCGTATTTGGAATTTCTGAGAGATTTCATGAAAAGGCCGTTTTTAGTCATCTTTGACTTTTCTTGACTTTTTAAGTCGTCTTTGACTTTCCTTGGCTTTTTAAAAGTCGTCATCGACTTTTCTTGACTTTTAAGTCGTCATAAACTTTTTCTTGACTTTTAAGTCATCTTTGACTTTTCTTGAATTTTAAGTCGACTTTGACTTTCGTTGACTTTTCCCGACTCGCCTTGTAAGTTTGAAGACCGAAATTTTATTTAAAAAATAATATTTTTGATTTATTTTTATAAAGATTTATTAAGATTTATCATAATTTAATATAATTATTTTGAATGTATTCGGAATTTAAAGAATAACTTTTACGGTTTTTAACCGAACATCATTTAACTATTCCCGACTCATCGTAAATCCCGTAACAAACTCGAAACTCGACTTTGGCATGAGTCACGCGCCCATGTCATCGTTTTCCACTCACTTGAGATATTTTAATTCTTTCGATTAAACTAATACAAATATCTTAGATATTTGTTACTTTATCGATCCGTCAACGGAGATTTCGCAAATCGAGAAAAATCAGACCCGGTTCTTGCCAATTCTACACGGCTCATTCACCCTCTAATAGGGCTTGATATTTTCATTACTTTTGATTACAATATCATAATATCTAGATATTTATTAACTTTATCGATCAGTTAACGAAAATTACGCAAAACGCTCGAAATCAGATCCGTCTTCTCACCATCCCACACGGCTCCTAAGTCCTCTAATAGGACTAGATATTTGTCTTTCTTTTGATTATTAATAGCATAATATCATGATATTTAGTTTAATTATTTATCGTTAATTATATTTAATCGTTTACCGTAAAATAATTATTTAAACGCGAGTCAATTACGTAACAACAATTTCAAAACCCGACATTCCTTTTTGCCTATAATTACACGGCTCCCTCACCCTTCAACCCTTTACTCACTAACAACTTTTCATTTTTCAACAAATCAAATTAAAGATCTAAATATCACTTTCTTTAATCGTTCTTTGAGTGTTTCTTGAGCGTTCTTCATCCGTTCTTCATCGTTCTTGAGCAAAATCCTCATAAATCTTCATTTCTTAATTAAATCCGTCCTAACTTATAATTCTAGGATCTCCTCTTCGCTCCTCATCTTCACGTACGGTTTTATTTCAATTCCGACAAAATCGTTTTCAACACTTTAATTATGGAAAATCATATTTTTGTTCTAATAATGTTTTCCTTGTTATTTCTTATAGGGGAAGATTTTGAAGACGAGTTTGGAGACTCGTATATTTTGGGTGAAGATTAGTAGGAGGTTTTCTTGGTTTATACTTCTTATTTTGGTGCTAATTGTCTTGTCTAGCTAAGGTAACGATTCCGAGTTACTCGACGGATATATGTTACATAGCTTTGGTTTCTTTAGTTTTTGGTTCATCTTGGTTTTAGTTCATGTTTTTATGATTTATGGATTTTTAGTAGTAATATGATGAGTAGGATGATTTTTATGTTGTATGGAGTTTTTATGTTGTTTTGTGTTCTTTATGAATTTTGATGATTTTTCATAAGTTATGATTTTTATGTTGTGTAGGAAATTTATAATATGTTTAGTGTTCTTGAGGAATTTGGATGAATTAATTTTAAATCATGATTTTGTATGATGGTGGTTAAAATGGATGTTTGTTAATTAAAAACATGTTAGGAAATAATTTGGTGGTGGTTGTTGTGGGAACCGTGGAGGTGGGCTGGAAAACCGGACCCAAACCAGCCGGTTCAGGCCGGGTCAGGCCCGGTCCAGACCGGTCTGGGTTGGTCAAGGGTGGGTCCGGGTTTTGGTCTTTGGGTTGTGTCGATGTTTGATTGTTATGTTGTTGTTTTGACGGGTTTTAATTATGTTAAAGCATGCGGGAAATAATTAGAAACGGTTTTAGTAAAATCGTTAAAATCTGTCAAAACAGCCCAAACAGGCCCGTGGGCCCATTCAGGCCCATGTTGGGTTCGGCCCAAAAGTCAACCCGTGGGTCCCACTTTGGGACTTGTGACGTTTTTTGAGTTATCGTCATTTTTATCGTGTTTTGTAATATTTAGCAAGTGGGAAATGTTAATAAGTAAAATATTTAATTAAAAAGGTTTTTCATAAAATTATTATTTCTCACATGTTAGAAATTATAAGACGAGATCGTAGTTTAATCGGATATCATTTAAGTCAAGCGGGGGTTTACGTAAGATAGAATAATTCACATGTTAGAAGTTTTAATAAAATAACATGTAATGAATATGTTAACTTTTATGTCTTAGTCTATGTGGTAAAGACTCTGTTTCTAGCCGGTTTGATCCAACGGGTTTGGTCAAACTAAGATCTAGTCAGCCCCGATTTGACTGATGACCCGTCGCGGGACTCGTGTCGGGGATTTGTCTTCAAGTAAGGTTGTATTTAATTATGAATTAGCCTTGGTAGATATGAGGCGATATGATATTTGATTATTATTAATATGCAAATAGTCACATGATAGGATGTTTTCCCGTGACTGTTTTATTTTATGGTTGGTGTCGTGTTGACTAAGTACCCATAGAGAATTATGAGAATATGGCGTCTTGACCATTCTATTTCTAAATGAGTAGCTTGG
>JAIUZE010068538.1:0-27209 GCA_022085475.1 Heliosperma pusillum | reverse complement strand
GTATTACCTGTTGATCTTTGTGCTGAGTTTCGAAGATTGAGTTTGGAGTTTGTAGAGCGTGGATTTGTTCATATTGGTGCTATGATTGCCGAGCCTGTGTTCCTCCGTGAAATACGCGAAAGTCAAGTTGATGATCTTACCTACAAGTCTATTCAAGCCAAAATTCTTGAAGGTAAAGGTAAAGATTTCAAGTTTGATGATGAAGGTGTTCTTCGTTCCCATGGTCGTTTATTTGTTCCTAATGCTCTAAATTTGAGGAAGCGAGTTCTTGATGAAGCTCACCTTTCCCCTTATTCTATCACACCCGGAGGTGATAAGTGTACAAAAGGACTTGAAGCTTACAATATTTGGTGGCCGGAAACTTGAAGGGTGATGTGTATCTTATGTTGGAAAGAGTCGTACTTGCCAACAAGTGAAAGATTGAACACAGAGGCCCGGGGAGTGCTACAACCCGTTGGATATTCCGCTATGGAGTGGGAATCTATTGCCAGGATTTGTTATGGCTTTGCCGAGGACCGTTGGAGGTTAAATATGCTGGTGGGTTGTTGTTGTCGTTTGACCAGTGTGCTAGATTTATTCCGATCAAAGAAACTTGGAGTTTGGATCGGACTAGAGAAGGCCTTGTAATGAGTATTGAGATACCATGAAGTCCTAAGGCGATTATATTACGACTTGAGATCGAGAATTTGTTCGAGATTTTGGAAAGCTTTGCAAGAAGCCATGGTAGTAGTTGTTGATGGAGTACCGCTTTTATGCCGCTAGGATGGTCAGACCGGAGGACTATTCAGACTTTAGAAAGACTTGCTTAGGGCTTGGGCACCGACTTCCAATCTAGTTGGAAAAGAGTCTACTGTTGGTGGAGTTTTCTTACAACAACAGTTATCATGCATCGATCAAGATGGCTCCTTATGAAGCTCTTTATGGAAGGAAATGTCGGAGTCCTATATGTTGGAATCAATTGAGTGATGTTCGTGACTTAGGCCCCGATGTTCTTGCTGAAACCATTGATAATGTGAAGGTCATTCGTGATAGAATGAAGGTCGCTCAAGACCGTCAAAAGTCTTATGCCGATATCCGAAGAAGGCCGTTAGAGTTTGAAGTTGGGGATAAAGTATTCTTGAAAGTATCTCCAATGAAGGGTGTTAAACGGTTTGGTTTTAAGGGTAAATTGAGCCCGAAATACATTGGACCCTTTGATATTGTGAAAAGGATTAGTGCCGTTGCTTACAAGTTGGTTTTACCCCCGAATTTGGCTAAGGTTCATAATGTATTCCATGTTTCTCAATTGAGAAAGTATGTTAGTGATCCAAGCCATGTCTTTCAAAAGGAAATGCCCGAGCTTGAACCGAATTTGTCCTTTGAAGAGAAGCTGATTCGTATCCTAGACCGCAAAGATAAGAAGTTGAGAAGTAAGGTGGTTCCTTTAGTGAAAATCTTGTGGAGATGTGCTAATGTCGAAGAAGAGACTTGGGAAACGGAAGCTTCTATGCGTAGTAAATATCCAAGTCTATTCGATTAAGGTATCTTTCTTTCGCTCAAGTTTCGAGGGCGAAATTTTTTAAAAGGTGGGGTGATTGTAGCACCCGCAAATGTACCTTATTTTTATAGTAAAAATATTTTACGGATACTTTTCAGCGAAATTTAGTTTTTATTTAGAATTAAATTTCCCGAGTCGAATTTAGAATTTCCGAGTTTGTATTTGGATATTACGCGAGATTTCAAGTGAATCCTGTCTTGAGACGTCTTTGACTTTTCTTGACTTTTTCCACTCACTCTCTACTTATTCTAACCCTAACCCTAACTTTCTCACACAACTCAACTCTTTCTTCCTCACTAAGAAAACCCCAAAAGCATAACTTCCATTTTTGATCCGTCTTATAATCGTCATAACTCTTTCATTTCTCGCTCAAATTCACGTAAGTTTGTCTTATTCTTCCCCTCTTATCTTCCTCTATCCGTTTTGGTAATAAAATTACCGTCTTTTCTCGCTTTTCAAATTTTCCGTCTTTTTCAAGGTGAAGAATATTCATCTTTTATTAATTATTTGTAGGTGGTGACCTTCAAGATCCCGACAAAGACTACTTCTTGATTGAAGAGGACCTTGACGCGGAGTGAAGACGCATAAAGGTAACGGTGAAGGGTTACTCGATATCATTTACGTGTTTTACGTGTTTTCTATGCTAGGAATCGTATTTAGAATATGATTAGTAAGCTTAAAATTATGTTGATGATGGTACTTGTTGTTTGTTGAGAATTCATATGGGAATGAATGATTTATGATATGAGATGATGTTGGTTGAATGTTGAACATGGGTGAATGTTGTTGATTTCGTGCACATTGGACCCCAGCCGGTCGACCGGCAGCCGGTCAGCCCACCGGCTGGGGCAGTGGCTGTATATTTTGCATGTTACGTAAATTTTGAAGTATGAAATTGGTCTCAGCCGCCCGACCGGCAGCTGGTCAGCCGACCGGCTGAGACACCCCTCTATTTGACCTTGGTTTCTCATGTACCCTTGGTCCCAGCCGTGTAGCCGGCAGCCGGTCCCCTTGAGCGGCTGGGACACACTGATATTCCATTTTGGTTTTCATATAATACATGGCGTCAGCCGGGTGGCCGGCAGCCGGTCCACCCGACCGGCTGGCACCTGCTGGACTTTGCTTGTAATTTTTGTTTACAATTTCGTTTATAATATTTCCGATGGTTCATTTATCTTATAAATTTACGGAATGACTTTAATTATTAATGTTTTGAATATATGATATTTCATTTGCTTGTAACGCATGTTTTGTGACGGTTTTTGGTATGTCCCACTTTGAGTCGGTTTTTACAAATGTTACGGTTTGAGCACTATTTTGTTATGTGCTTTGTACTCTCATTCCCTTGGCTACCTCCACGTTCATAAGGCTGGAATGTCGGAAACGTGAGTGTGCCTACTGGTAAATGCATGTGTTAGTGGGCATACGACGACGTTGTTGGGAGGCGAACCCTATGCGTTGATCGACCCGGCCGTCAAATGTTGTGTACTTGCGAGGTGGTGTTATTTGCATGTAGCGTACCGCTTGTTATGAGGCGTGTGCTCTTTTCCGCCTCTTTCGTGAATTGATCTACCGAATTTGGGGTACTCGGCGTCTATGATTGACCGAGTCTTGGATGCGAAATGTTTATCGCATGTCGAATCGGAAAACGTTATTCCGAGAGTCTGGCCAGGTTTAGACTAGGACCGTATTATTATCGTCGTCCTACCGGGAGGAAATTAGTCTACATATACGAAATGTAGCATCGTGTATGCGTTCAGGGAAATGATGTATCCCGTGGATGCCTTTTAATCATACTTGCCATGTACACGGTGCTAGTGCGTTTCATTTACCGTGAGAGATGTCGTCATTGTGTCGGTGTGTTTGGATGAATGATTATATGATTGATCATTGGATGACTTGGCATGGTTTGTTTGTCGAGTCTCAATCTTATCAAACTTATACCGCTAACGGTGAGATATAAGCCCTAGTGAGCGTATTCGGTTGCCTAAGAGTGTCTTCCCCGAGTCTTTGTATAACATGATGGTTACGGATTGTACTTCATATGCTCTTATCATTATATATTGAATTGCCTATCTATCCTTATCGTATTTCACATGTATATCTATATATGCCTGCTTCTACTTTTGTATTTCCTTTTATGTACGTTTAATGTGATATGGCTGGGAGAACCCGGAGTTACTCCCCACTGACTGTGGCGTTCATGTTTTTCATGGATGAACAGGTTGCTTGATTTGGATGGCTTTTTGCTTATGATATTTTGGGTTCGGGTGTGAGCTAGCGGGCGTCGTCCCTGGAAGATTCACCTCTAGACGTTATTTTAGCTAGTTGCTAATTACATTGACTTTGTTAACCTTTTGAGAGACTACGTCTCTTGTTGTAGTATATTTCGTACTTTGGTTTGTAATATTTGACACACCTCGTATTTTCTATCTTGCATGTATAAATGTTTTTAAAATACCGTATTTCCGCTAATTAATTCACATGCTTGTATGTTCTATTTCCGCATTCGCGAGGGTTGTCACAGTAGCTGTGGTTTACTTTGATGACATCCTAGTGTATAGTGGCAGTAGAGGGGAGCATCTCAGGCATCTTGAAACAATATTTGGGATCTTGAAGGAGCAAAAGCTGTATGGGAAGCTAGAGAAGTGTACCTTCATGGTTGAGGAGGTTGCATTTCTAGGATACATTGTGTTAAGGAGAGGTATATCAGTTCACCAAGAGAAGGTTGCAGCTATACAAACATGGCCTACACCTAAAACCATCACTGAGGTGAGGGGGTTCCATGGGTTGGCTTCTTTCTATAGAAGGTTTATCAAGAACTTCAGCTCAGTTGTTGCACCCATCACTGAATGCTTGAAGAAGGGGGAGTTCCAGTGGACTGGGGATACCCAACAGTCCTTTGAAAGAATTAAAGGGTTGATGTGTGAAACTCCAATCCTTAAGTTACCTGTTTTGATCAGCTGTTTGAGGTGGAGTGTGATGCTAGTGGGGTTGGCATTGAGGCAGTGTTGATCCAGGGTTAGAACCAGTTGCTTATTTCAGTGAAAAACTGAGTGGGGCAAAGCTCAAGTACTCTACTTATGAGAAGGAATTCTATGCGATCATCAAGGCACTCATGCATTGAGGGCACTACTTGAAGCCAAAGCCCTTTGTCCTACATTCAGATCATGAAGGCATTGAAATACATCAGTGGCCAGCACAAGCTAAATCACAGGCATGCCAAGTGGGTGGAGTTTCTACAATCTTTCACATTCGTTAGTAAGTATAAGGAAGGGAAGCAAAATGTTGTGGCATATGCCTTATCAAGGAGACACTCTCTAATAGCAGTCATGGAGCTATATAAGGAGGACCCTGACTTTGCTGAAGAATGGATCACACAGACTGAAAGAGGGAGGGCTCAGGGGAGCAAGTACATGCTGCAGGAAGGGTTCCTGTTCCAAGGAAACAAACTATGCATTCCAAGGGGTTCTTACAGGGATCTACTCATCAAGGAGGTGCACTCAGGAGGCCTAGGGGGACACTTTGGGGTTCAAAAGACACTTGATATACTGCAGGACCAGTTCTATTGGCCAAGGATGATGGGTGATTTTCAGATTGTCCTCAGGAGGTGCTCAACATGCCAGCAGGCCAAGAGTTCTTTCCAGGCTAGGCCATACACTCCACTACCAGTGCCAAGTAAACCTTGGGAGGATGTGAGCATGGACTTTATTGTTGCACTACCCAGAACACAAAGAGGTAAGGATTCTGTAATGGTTGTTGTTGACAAGTTTAGCAAGATGGCTCACTTTGTAGCTTTCAAGAAGACTGAGGATGCTGCAAGTGTTGTTGAGCTCTACTTGAAGGAGATTGTGAGGCTGCATGGGATTCCAAAGTCAATAGTCTCAGACAGGGATACTAAATTCATGAGTTACTTTTGGAAAACCCTGTGGAGGCTCTTGAAGACAAGGCTATTGTTCAGTACTTCCCACCACCCTCAGACTGATGGCCAAACTGAGGTCACAAACAAAACACTAGGGAGGATCCTGAGGTTCGTGGTCAGCAAATCTTTGAAGGACTGGGACCTGAAGCTAGCTCATGTTGAGTTTGCCTTCAACAGGGCACCCTCATCTGCAACAGGTCACAGCCCAATTGAAGTTGTCTATGGGGTTAATCCACTTATGCCCCTAGAGTTAGCTAACATATCAAGGGAGTGTAAGTTTCTTAAACTCAATATTAGACATTTCTAATATCATAAAACTAATAGTTTACTCTTAAACTATGTAGATCTTATGCTTGCATAACTAAAAACAAATAAGGAAGAAGAAATTTGTTCCTTACATTGATTTATACGGATTTTGGGCACAAGATAGGACTCCTTCCTACTCTTGTTCTTGAGCTAATAATATTAGGGATGAATCTCCAAGTCCTTAGTATAAGAACTCTCCTTTTTTTGCACCAAGACAATACCCAAAAATCACAAATATTACTACACTAGTAATATAATAGTAGTAGCCCTTTAAGAAGATTAATATCACTATTACTACTTTTAGTAATCTTATATTAATATAAGAACTTAGATTTATTTTCAACTTCTCAAGTTCTTTTGTGAGAATATTTTAGAGAGATGTATATCAAAATATATTCCAAAATGAAGTAGTGTCTAAAGAGAAGAAAAAACTCCTCTTATTGACACCACCAACCGGTCACACATACACATGGGGGAGGGTGATCATGCATTTTGTCTTTACAATGCACTAGGGTAGAGTCTAGACTTAAGGTGGTAATCATGTTGTTTTAATTCTTAATTAGAACAATAAATCATGACCTAAACCCTACCCTTAAGCTCCCAAACCGGTTTTACAATATTAAATGGGTGTCCATTTTATTTTTGTAATTTGTCATTTGTCACATATGTGACATGTGACATATAACATGTAATTAAGCTTATAAATGTACATTTAACTAATTTAAATGCAATTTCATAACAAATAAATTAGACTTAACATTTTAAGTCACATTTTATAATCACATGTTAATAAAATGGGTCATCTCATATTTGGTTAAATTAATCTACAACAATTGTAATTATAATCAACCAATTTAGCTTATCTCAAATGTTTCATAAACATAATGCATTCTTAGTAATATAGCAATTATATTACTTAAATGAATCTTATTTAATCATATTACAATAATATATAATTCTCACTTTAATCTTGTTCAAATTAAGGGATTAATTAATTTGTATCGCAATACAGTTAATTAACTTTCATGATTAGGGGATTGTCCTTTAGGTGTGACCTCAAGGGATCAACTGATCACCACGGTCATACGACAGTAACGTCAAACTCAATTGAGCCAATCGTTACCGATTTATGTTGACCAGTTGACTATAATATTCATCATCTCTTTGTAATCTTATTATCGAGGTTTAATTATATGATCGCACTATTGTTGAGGACATTTACTCCAACAATCTCCCACTTGTCCGAGACAAGTGTGCGTCACCAATTCTCTTGTCCTATTACATATCTCCCACTGAATGCAAGGTGTCTTGCAGGTCGTACTTGCATTTGATCGTATGAAGAAAGGTTTCCTCGATCTAGAGAGTAACTGTCTGACCAGAATTATCTACCATAGATACCTTCCGAGCGTGGCCACGCATTTCAGCTTACTCCTCCTCGAGTGGCCTTGAGATTTAAAACAACCCTGACAAGGGGTGGACAATTCCTATCGCATTATTCCCTTTGCATAGCCACATCTCATCATGACCCAAAAGATGCCCATTTGACCCCAGTTACGAAGGTCGTAGAGCATAAATCAAAGTCACTCTGAAACTGTGCCACCTTAGGCGAACAGTCTTTAGTCAAAGAATTGACTCAAAAAGAATACTAGTAGCTCTTGCCACGACCAGGCTACAAGAATTGCCAGAATTCTATAAGCGGTCACTGCCCGACAGATTGTCCCTTACAGAGTTTCAGTGTGATCGATTGGTCATCCCTTGTGACCCTATGGCACTTTGAACTTGCCATCAATCGCATCACACTCTAGTCATTTGGAGACGTCACCTCATATAAGTGACTATGGGCCAATGCTTTGTTAATACAGTCCACTTTAATGGGGTTCAAAACTGTCTCTACAACCCATTTGGATATAACAAAGCACAAAACTAAGTTTATGAAACTCAAACGATAAATGTGATTATCATATATGAACAATCAACACAATGTTATTGCTTCATATCATATAACCTAAAGTTTATTTCGTCCATGACAATTCATGACGATCTTATTAAATGAAATAAAGGCTTGGGTAGTGAATATACCATATATTCATTTATTCCAACCTTGTGAATTGCTTTTTCCTTCCATCCAACGTTATTCCTAATAACATGAATTTATCTACGTACATATCTAGATCTTTATCTAGTGTTGGCTCTTTAACTTGAAAGATGCTCCCACTCGTTATCATGATAACTGATAGGTATTTAGGTGAAAGGATCTACCATTAGCTCCTTGTTAGCCACCTTATTCTCATCATAATGTACTACGTCTCTATTTGTAGAATTTATAATGATTGACTCTTCAATCATCCTTTTAGTTATTCGCTTCTTTTATAACAAAAGTACGCCTAGGATGTAAATAAATCCTTATAAGTTTGGAAATTTGGGTTTGTGTAACCTTTACCACATATCCCAATTATCTCTACCAAACACAAGAATAAATCCCTAGTTCTCCTCGAGAACTCTACGGATGTTCTCGTAGGCTATCCAATGACTCTCATGTGGATTGTTTTTTGTTAGGCTTGTCATGCTCCCATCATACAATTCATTTAGGTATGTTAATGTAATGGCATACATGATCGGTATCATGTGATCAACAATTCTTAGGTTCAGTGAATGACTATGACCCTTTCATAGTGATCCACTTTTATCAACATAAATGACCTATTTAACTTGTTGAATAGATTAAGGATCTTATCAATATAAGATACCTTTTAAATGCCATGCTAAAATCTTCTATTCCACAATAGATTTTGATTTTAGCATACATGTTGTCCTCTTTCATCCAACATTAAAATCCAACTACTCCTTTCAAAAAGGTAAAACGAATACGTTACTCACAACGAGTGATACGTCATTCACGTGGAAAAAAATTTCTCCCACTGAACTTCATGTCTTTACATGACTTTAACTCCCACTTAACTTCATGTCTATACATGATACTTCGACAATTCGAGTGAAAAACTTCTTATATCTCATAATAGAAAAGATCATTAAAACCTCTAGGTAGATACCTTAGGCTTGTGTCATGTACACATCCTTTTCCAAACCCCTATTTGGACATGTGGTTCTTTGCGTGTATCTTGTACACACCTACTATGAGGTATTTCACTGATGATTTGGATCTAAGCATAGTTACGTATTAACTTAGCTTCTGAAGACATCTACATGTCTATCCATGAAACTATAATTGGACAATTTCAAATAAAACATTTTCTTTGCATAGATTCCATTTCGTCTCATAAGTCTCTTATGTTAGAAAGTCAAATTTAAAAATTTCTAGGTGCTTCCACTTACAGAGATCATAATTTTATAATCTCAAGAAAATTTTCTTTTGGTCTCGTCACTAGTCTAAGGATTCACCTAAGAATGCTTTCTTTTGGTTTCCTCACTAGCCTTGAGTCTAACCTAAGAACATTTTCTTTTGGTTTCCTCACTAGTTCCTAACCAGTTTTACGTTGTGGCTTATTTTCTCCCACTCTATCTTTAGAAAAATACAACTATTTTCTTCAAAGATAGCCTTATGAGCCACAAACAATTTTGTACTCATACTTGTGAGGGAGGTAGAAGTATCACAACATGACCTTAAGTGATCTACTAAAGACTACTTTCTAAAGACATCGAATTTTAGCTTCAATATAGACCAGTTCTATAAGCTAAAGAGGTGTACTTAAATTCATGTCAATTACAATCTTTATAAGTGGTGTGGCCAATTTGTTTTGAAGACTCCCTACTGTGAGTTCAACAACTCAATTTCGACTTAGCAATTGATCTTTCAAAGTGAGAATCATATTCTTAGCCTTTTATTATAATGATCCCATCATCATAATATTTACATGATCAATTTGAGTCGATATAGTTTTTGTTATTAGTGCAAGTAGAGTATAATGACAAGTTTTAGAATAAAAAAGTTTCCAAAAACCGAGTGACTTGGGTTGAAAACCAAGTCACCAATATCCAATTAAAACCAATTAATAAAGGAAATAAACAAATTTCCATTGTCAAACAAGGAAATAAAGAGTTTCTAAAACAACGTCACAAAATACAACCCAAATAAAGAAGAAAACACAAAATGAGTCCAAGCTTCCTTATGTCTTCATCCATGGGTGGCTACTTTAGCTTCCCTTGAAGAATCTCTTTAGGCTTGCTTGTCCTTGCCCTTGTCCTTGCTTGGGTGCCCTAATTACAATTAAAAAGGGTAAGAATCACAACTTGTATCTATATACCAAAGTTGAGATCATAACATAAGAGATAGGGATGACAAATTTACCAACGGAAACAATTTTTCCGGCTTTGATATCTCCTAGATACTTTGGGCAATTCCTTTTCCAATGCCCTTCGCCATTACAATAATGGCACTTGTCCTCGTATGAGGCACCTTTCTTAGGCTTGAGTGAGTTTTTCTCAATAGCTTTTCCTCTGCCTTTGTAGGTGGAGGGCTTATTTCCCTTGCTTGCACCCTTTTTGAACTTCCCCTTGCTCTTGTTATTGATGTGAAGTACATCCTTGGTGGTGCTAACATTTAGCCCAATGTCTCTCTTCGCTTGCACAAGCATTTTGTGCAACTCGTGGAGAGAGGTTTCCATATTTTGCAAATTGTAGTTTACCCTAAACAGCACATATGCCTTGATTTTTCCCAAGGAATGTAGTACACGGTCAATTACGAGTTGTTCGGGAATGTCAACCCCTTGCACTTTAAGAGTCTCGACATGCTCAATCAATTTGAGTACATGAGGTCTAACCTTTTGGCCCTCTTTAAGATTCATGTTGAAAAACGAGGATGCCGTTTCATATTGAATGATTCTAGGAGCTTGCGAAAACATGGTCACAAGCTTGGCATAAATCTCATAGGCCGTGCTCATCTTTATGGCACTCCTTTGGAGATCGGCCTCCATAGAAAAGATCAAAACAATTTTGATCTCGGCGGCTTCCTTTTGGTAAGTCTCATAGGCTCGCCTTGCGGCGGCGGTTGACCTTTCATTAGGTTTTTCGGGAGAGGCTTCGGTAAGGTAACGAAGCTTGTCGTCACCTTCCGCTGCCAAGCAGAGTTGCGCATTCCAATCGGCAAAATTTGCGCAATTCTTTTCTAACTTGCATCGATCCATAAAGGATCGAAGCCATGAGGCATTCGTGAGAGTTGGAGCATTGGTGTTGGATGAACTAGCCATTGCGATTGTACAAAATTAACTACAAATTTAAGACATAAAGGAAATGTTAACATTTATTGTTTTAAATACTTGTAAACATTTTAAATCAAGTTTTAACATTTAAATAGTGACCTCTACCCAACTATTATAAATGATTCCGAGATCCAAATCCATATCAACTTGGGCACGGTAAGCCGATTCATCCCTCATTAACATAATTCGGTGGATTAACTCTTTAATCGATTCTACATTAGAACTCTTGGTCGATAATATTACTTTAATATTTTTCTTAAGCCCGGAACACATGCGGCTACAGTCGCGAATACTTCCGTTGAGCTCAATCCAAATTTCGAAATAATAACCTTTATTACCCCACTTACCCAACGTAACAAGTTTAGCACCCCGGTGAGCCGAGCCTACTTCCTTGCGAAATTGGGATTCCTGGGTTCTACATTTGGTAAGGCTTGATCTCAATTATTTATTATGAGAGGTCATGTCAATTTATCATCTATCTCGTTTAAGTGAACTAAATCGATGAATTAACGATAATTTTAATTGACACGGTCGAATACTCGATAAAATATGCATGTCATGTTATGGCGATTTGGCAATGCATGCAAACATATTAAATAAAAATGCAAGCATAAAAATAAAACTCCTAGTATGGCCTTTCCTAGAATAGAAAATCATATATTCTATTACAAATTCGGAAACCAACTTCTTTGGTCCCTTGAACTTCATAAGCACGCCTCCCAAGGTCACCGTCTCTCTCGGAACTCCTTTCCGAATGGCACCGTCTTTGGGAAACTCCGGTTTTACAATTAGTTACAAAATATATAATAAAATTACAATAATTTCCTATTATACATTTGTAAAATAAAATAATACAATAAAAGTGATTCGAGATCACATTAAATTACAACCGAATCAATATTCCCTTACATTTCGGGCAATATCGATTAAAACTAAGGCCATACAAGGAAAAATTACATAATTCCAAATTACATAAACCAAAATATGACATTCACAAATTGAAAATATGACATTCATAAATAAAAATGCAGCATTATAATATGTATTTTCATGCTCATGTTAAATGCCAAATCACCCTATTTAACGGTTTATATCGAATATAACCCGATTTTACGAAAATGCGTGATAATATCACTTTAAAATCACCAAACAATACTTAAATCATATTTAAGTCCAAGTTAATTATCCCAACTCATTTAGGACTCAAACATAAGTCATCACTCAATAATTTGACAATAATTCAACTTGTTGTTGTATAATTGCTCATAATTAGACTTTTAAAATCATATTTTAATCAAATAAATTCAAATTTAATTACAATAATTTCAAATTTCAAATTTTAAATTCTTGAACATTCTGGAACATTTCGAATCGTTTTTTGAGAAAAATGGTTGCGCTTTATCGGTTTTATCAAATAAAATACATAAAGCATGCATAAATTAATCATATTTAATTTTCAACTTTAGATCTGAAATGTGGGACATTTATGCAACCAGGAACAATTTTCTCTTAACATGAAATTTATTTTAGCTTTATTTTCTAAATAAGTCACTATTTATGCCATTTTAACATTAAAAGCTAATAAATCATGCTAGACAAATCATATAAGTCTGACATTTTCCAGTCTAACAGGAAACCATGCATGTGACAACATACTAAAATTTCATGGTTAGATTCAAAGCGGAAGTATTTTAAACCATAAGACCTTTATGTATTCCATTTTATCATATAAAAATCATAAATAATACGAAATAAATCCACTTCACACGAAATTTTACATACAGTAAGTAAAATATATTTGTGATACTGTGTAAACATTTCAAGGTCAGAAGATAAGTCTAACTCTTTTTAGCATTTTAAACATCATTTTACTCATTAAAATGTAATAAAAATACTAAAAATCATATTTGAGCACTATTGTAGAGTCTATTGATCGAATACAAAAGAGGGGGGGGGGGGGTGAATTGAGTATTAAAAACTAGCCCCACTTTTTCGATTTATATGATATGTAATTAATTATTTGATCTTATGAATTAAAATCAACTAATTAATTAATCAAAGTAAGCGCGAATAACGAAATAACGAAAAGTAAAGAGATAAGAGAGAGGCACACGATTTTTGAAGTGGTTCAGTTTCACACGTTGAAACCTACGTCCACTATTCTCGATTAATAATTTTTAGTACCTTTCTACGGAGTACAAAAATTACCAACCCACTCGTATAATCAACACTATGATTATAACTCAAGGGGAGTATCGCTAAATACTCTATACTATCTTACGCTAATAAGAAAGTACAATATAACTCACACAAATTCCCGTTAAAGAATTGTAAGCTTATAATGATGTACTATTATCCAATAACGTATTTCACTCAAGCGATTGATAATCATTGATGCACGACTCTTTTAAAAACAAACTCTAAAAATAATAAATATTTGCTCAAAGGTTTGCTTTAAAACGATTTTGGAAAATCAACACAAGTAAAATAATATGCCGTGTGAAGTGTAGTGTATTTCGTGTATCTGTCGTGTGTTTTACAATTTCTATGTGAAGGACCCTAGGTGGCTCAATACTAGGTTTCCACGAAACCCTAGATGGCTTAAACACTAGGTGGGCTAATTAGGTTAACAACAAATTGAGATAGAATATATTAGAAACCCTAGGTAGCATGACAACCCATAAGTTGTATTACTAACCAATAGAATCTCATAAATATATTCTCTATTAAAATAATTTGATAAATATATAAAAATACTCTTTCACTTTTGAAAACATTTCAAAACATTTTATTTCCAAAATCATGCATCAATATTTTATCATTCAAAATCATAGGCTAAAGCTATAACTTTTGAACATAAAATCTCTCGAATGGAATAGTTAACGAATGACGACCTATACTATCTAATCTTCACAAAGATCTTCAGTATACGGATCATCTCTTCATCTTGATCACAAAGACCCTCCATCTCGAGTCTTGTGTAGATTTATGTAGATCTTGTTTGAAGAGATTTTCCTTAAAGTTATGCCTGGTTAGCTATAACTTCCATGTTCACTTCCAAAGTTATTCCTGAAGTTGTTATAACTTTGTCTCACGGACTTTATCAAAGTTATGTCTAACTTTGATCTTTCTTCTCATAATTGTTGCTAGCTATAATAAGACTAAAGCACACAATTACACGCATATGATATATCGAGTAAAACATATTATTACGTAAACACATGTCATTATCAAAACTATGAATTGGTCCAACAAATTCCCCCTTTTGATGATGACAAGTCTCATATGATTTCCTCTTCAGAATGTGACTAAGTATGGTTCCCCCTCAACAAAGCACTCCAAAGTTATAGCAACTTTGATCGCAAGAACAAAACAACTTAGCCAAAGTTATAGCTTGAGAGAATTTAAGAGATAACGAGTCTTGACAAGGAGCAAGCTTAAGCAAAGACTCAAATCATATCATTTCTTCCCCCTCTTGGCATCAGTGAAAAGACAAGAACAAAGACATGAAACGACTAGAATAACACATGTCAAGGCAAGAAATAGATATGCAAAATACGCAATATAAGACGATATATATCAAGCAAAATAAAGTGCTAATGTTGATTAAACTACAAACCACAAAATAGAGTATTAGGTGCCATTGGGCCGAATTGGTAAGTAGTTCAAGAAACAAACAAACAAGGATAAGAAGATCAAGGCTTTTTGGGTTGACAGATGATGTTGGGATTAATGTAATCGGGTCGGGTGCGGTACTCGAGAGTAGAAAGACGATCATGGCACGTCGACACAAGAGTAGCTTGGGCGGTGAGGCAAACATCAAAGTTTCGAACCTTCAAAGAAAGAGCCTCCGTCGCATCAAGTATAGTGTGCATCCCCTCACGCATTTCCGAACCGCTTTGCACCAATGCACCTTCTTGGCTCACCAAGAATTGCATCCGATCCCTTTGCCTATACATCTCTTGTCGAATATACATTCCTTTCTAATTTTGCTAGGCAATCATCAACACCCGTCATCCAAGACCTCAACTCACTACGCACACCCGAACCGACATGGTCACGGGTAGAGCTAGTGTTCCCCATAGCCACGGTTTTTTCATTTTTTTATTTTTTATTTTTTTTTTTCAACAACCGCAACAATTTTCTTATCTTGCGCATCAAGGCGCTCCATTAATTTTCCCATAAACACATCCAATTTCGATTCAAGCCCCGAAAAATCAGCCACATTCGGTTCACAACAACCGAACCACCTTTTGACATAAAAAGCAATTTCGGACCAAAAGCCTCCAATTTCATGAACTCACTAACACCATCTTGTACCCTTTTTTTTTATTTGACGCCTTTTTGTACCTTCAAGCACCGAACCCGACTTGGTTTGGGTTTTGGAGATTGGGTAGTGGTGTTTTTGTAGAGTAGCCGTGTAGCACCGACTCTATTCCTCTTTTTCCTTTTTTTTTTTTTTTTTTTTTTTTAAATTTTGAATTTGGGTAGGAAAGGGAATCTTAGGTGGTTAATTGTTGGGATATGGTAAGGATAGAATTTGGTAAATAAAAAGATATGGAAAGGTTATATTTATTTGAGAATTTCGGCTAACATGAAATACATGGGTAGAATTTGGCTCAATTTTGGAAAGTGAATAAGATAGGTTTTTGGCAAATATGTGGTTCATAATTCAATTTCCATAAAACACTAAATATGCAAGATACTCACGTAAAATATATTATATTAAACACAAATATACTAGCAATGAAATATGCGGACATAGTCATATAATCTCGTCTTAATCTAGCCAGTCACGCAGGTTCACAAAATAAATAAGATGAATTTAATTGCTACCGATTAAACCAATTTCCAACCGCAAAATCTCAAAACGTCTTCTCGCTAACGCCTTTGTTAAAAGGTCAGCCCATTGAACATCAGTACTACAAAATTCGAGTTTAATGTTGCCCTTTTCTACATGGTCACGCAAAAAATGATGTCTAATGTCTATATGCTTAGTACGAGAATGCTGAGCTGGGTTCTTAGAAATAACAATAGCACTCGTATTATCACAGAAAAAAGGCATACAACCAACATTAACACCATAATCACATAGTTGTTGCTTTAACCAAAGTAGTTGAGAACATACCAGTCCTGCAGCGATATATTCGGCTTCTGCAGTTGATAATGCAACCGAATTTTGCTTCTTTGAGCCCCAAGTTATTATGCAAGGTCCAACAAACGTAGCAAATCCAGAGGTACTTTTTCTATCTAAAGAACATCCCGCATAATCTGCGTCTGAATATCCTACTAGATTGAAATTACACTCAAGTGGATACCACAAATATAAATTAGATGTACCAATTAAATATCTCAAGATACGGTTAACTGCAATCATATGTGATTCCTTAGGACATGATTGAAATCTAGCACAGACACATACGCTGAACATAATGTCAGGTCTACTTGCAGTTAAATATAATAAAGAACCAATCATACCTCGATATGTAGTCTCGTCTACGGACTTACCATTTTCGTCTAAGGTCAACTTTTTGTCAGTTACCATAGGTGTGTCCATTGGATGAGCGTTCTCCATACCACATTTTCTGATTAGCTCCTTGACATATTTTTGTTGGTGAATCTTTATGCCTTCTTTGGTTTGTTGAATCTGCAATCCTAGGAAGAATTTCAATTCTCCCATCATGCTCATTTCAAATTCTGAGGTCATAAGATCTGAAAATACTTGCACAATTTATTGTTAGTAGAACCAAAAATAATATCATCTACATAAATTTGAGCAACAAGTAAATCACAACCCTCGGATTTTAGAAATAGGGTTTTGTCGACAGATCCTCTTTTAAAATTGTTTTGCAATAAAAATTTAGATAATCTGTCGTACCAAGCCCTAGGCGCTTGTTTCAAACCATATAAAGCTTTATCGAGTTTAAAAACATGGTTTTGGAACTTGCTATTCAAAAATCCAGGAGGTTGTTCAACAAAAACCTCTTCTTCCAAATAACCGTTAAGAAATGCCGTCTTAACGTCCATTTGGAACAATTTCATTCCTTTGTGAGCTGCGAACGCGATGAGCAAGCGAATAGCTTCAAGTCTTGCTACTGGAGCGAATGTTTCGTCATAATCAATCCCTTCTTGTTGATTATAACCTTGAACGACCAATCGAGCCTTGTTACGAACTATAACTCCTGAATCATCCAATTTATTTCTGAATACCCAGCGAGTACCAATCACAGTTCGATTAGGAGGTCGTGGCACAAGGTGCCATACTTTATTACGTTCAAACTGTTGAAGCTCCTCTTGCATAGCCACAGTCCAGTCGGATTCTGCAAGAGCTTCCTTTATGTTGGTAGCTCTATGGTAGACAAATAATAGAATGAACCAACGTTATTTTATTTCGCCTCTTTTTACCTCCCTTATTCAACTTCCTAGGATACGATCCAATAAGGGACAATGAGAACTCATATATGTCCATTTCTTAGAGTTCCTAGGCTCATCATCATTTGATGAACTATCACTTTCCTCAAATGATTCAGAATCAAGATTGCTTCCCCCTTAGTTGGACTCTGGGGTTATAGCTGAAGTTGGTACAACTTCAGTTATACCATCTTGGTCCTGGTTCAAAGTTATAGCATCATCAGCTATAACTTCAGTTTCCTTTTCCTTGTTTTGAGAAGAGACATTCGTATCATCAACAATTGTCTCAGTTCTCTGTTCAAGGTCATTTGCGGATTTATCAAGTTCATCATTGATTCCTTCAATGACTTCTTCATTATTTTCTGGCACGTCATCCCTGGAGAGGCGAAAGTCTGGATCATTCATGTCCTCTTCTTCATTCTGTTCAACTTGCTCAGGCACATTATCTTCATCAAATACAACATGAACACTTTCTTCTATGCACAAGGTTCTTTTGTTAAAAACTTTAAAAGCTTTACTATGATTAGAATAGCCAACAAACACAGCTTCGTCACTTCGTGGATCAAAGTTGCTCAAATTACTTTTTCCATTATTATGGACAAAACATTTACTCCCGAAGCAACGAAGGTGAGCTATATTGGGTTTTCTCCCTCTTAAAAGTTCATAGGGAGTCTTTTTGAGAATAGGTCTAATCATAGCTCTATTGTGCACATAGCCTGCAGTACTTATGGCTTCTGCCCAAAAGCTCTTAGGAAGGCCACTACACAAAAGCAGAGTGCGGGCCATTTCCGTTAATGTTTCTATCATACGTTTTCCACGACACCATTTTGTTGTGGGGTTCGGGTGCATAAAAGTAGTCCTACACCTTCCTCCTCCCTACAATATTCAATAAAGGCTTGATTATCAAATTCGTTGCATGATCCGTACGAATGGAAACTAACTTTTTATCATACTTGTTTTGGGCGAGCTTCATTGTACTACAAACTCATCGAAAGTTTCATCTTTAGTAAATAGAAAGATAGGCCATACATACCTGGAGTAGTCGTCGACTAGGACGAATACGTACCTTGATCCACCGCGACTTCTAACTTTCATAGGTCCACATAGATCCATGTGTACCAACTCAAGTGGACGATCTGTACTTACTACTCGTTTCGGTTTGAATGAAGATCTAACTTGTTTACAACGGGCACATGAGTCACACATCTTTTCTTGTTCGAATTTGATTGAGGGTAGACCCTCAACTAAATCCCAAGATTTAAGTTTCTTTAAAATCGTTGGACTGATGTGTGCAACCTCTTGTGCCACAAGCATGAATCATCCACAGTGACTTTCATGCACGTAAAGGAACTTGTAGTGACTTTGTTTAAATCAATCATATACACGTTCCGTTTACGTAGACCTTCTAAGATAACATTGCTAGTTCCTTCAACTATGATACGACAAACATTGGAATGAAAAACGACTTTGTTGCCTTTGTCACATAGTTGAGAGATACTTAGCAAGTTATGCTTAAGGCCATCTACCAGATAGACGTTATTGATAGCATGTGAAGAAGATATACCAATCTTACCTACACCGATTATGTTGCCCTTCTTGTTGTCTTTACATTCCTCAATTACCGTCACCTTAGGTCTCCATCGTTTAGATAGACTTCTAAGGATCTTCCTTGCAATTTCCTCGGAGTCAAAAGTTTTTCCAAGATTTTTCAATTCATTAATGATACTGGAGAAGCGAGTAGACATGCTGTCAAGCGATTCATTTTGTTCCATGGAGAACAATTCGTATTTTCGCATAAGTAGAGCTATGCGTTGTTTTTTGACAACAGTTGTCCCCTCATAAGCTAACTCAAGACCATCCCATATTTCCTTGGCAGTAGAACTAGATGAGAAACGATCAAATTCAGTATGGGTCATGCCGTTTTGCAACAGACTACTAGCCTTTGAATTTTTCTCAGCTTTCTTATAATCTGCCTCAACATAGTCATCTTCTTTCTTTTCGATAGAAGTGCCAGTGGCCGTTCCAAGCATGATCTTATTAGGACCATTCTTAATGATTAGCCAACACTCCCAATCGTTACCCTTTATGAAATGGGTCATCATATTTTTCCATAGACTTTAGTTCTTCCCATCGAATACGGGACACTTCAGATGTTTGGAATCCATTAAAATAAAATTAAATGCAGCGGAAAATAAATAAAAATAAAAAGATAAATGGATCAGACTCCTTGCTGTAATGCAATCAAGAGCACGAGGCTCTGATACCAATTGTAGAGTCTATTGATCGAATACGAAAGAGGGGGGGGGGGTGAATTGAAAGGATAAAACTAGCCCCACTTTTTCGATTTATAGTTAATCTGTAATTAATTATTTGATCTTATGAATTAAAATCAACTAATTAATTAATCAAAGTAAGCGCGAGTAACGAAATAACGAAAAGTAAAGAGAGTAGAGAGAGGCACACGATTTTTGAAGTGGTTCAGTTTCACACGTTGAAACCTACGCCCACTATTCTCGATTAATAATTTTTAGTACCTTTCTACGGATTACAAAAATTATCAACCCACTCGTATAATCAACACTATGATTATAACTCAAGGTGAGTATCGCTAAATACTCTATACTATCTTACGCTAATAAGAAAGTACAATATAACTCACACAAATTTCCGTTAAAGAATTGTAAGCTTATAATGATGTACTATTATCCAATAACGTATTTCACTCAAGCGATTGATAATAATTGATGCACGACTCTTTTAAAAACAAACTCTAAAAATAATAAATATTTGCTCAAAGGTTTGCTTTAAAACGATTTTGGAAAATCAACACAAGTAAAATAGATGCCGTGTGAATGTGTGTATTTCGTGTGTATGTCGTGCAAATTGCAATTTGTATGTGAATGAGTATTTATAGTAGAAGAATCATAGTAGATCTAAAACCCTAGTATAATATTTAATAGAGATACTTATCTTATCATAAAATAATATTTGCTTATCTTTTAGAAATATCTTTATCTCAAAATATTATTTGGTTTTATCTTATAGAAATATATTTATCTTAATATCTCAAAATATTGTTGTAAAGATATAGTAGAATCCTAGATTAGGTAAACTAAGGAAACAAACCTATGGAGGCCGAATCCTAGCTCACGAAACCCTAGGAGCACGAATCCCTAGGTGGCACAAACTAGGTTTCACGAAACCCTAGATGGCTCAAGCACTAGGTGGGCTAATTAGGTTAACAACAAATTGAGATAGAATATATTAGAAACCCTAGGTAGCATGACAACCCATAAGTTGTATTACTAACCAATAAAATCTCATAAATATGTTCTCTATTAAAATAATTGATAAATATAAAAATAAAACTCTTTCACTTTTGAAAACATTTCAAAACATTTTATTTCCAAAATCATGCATCAATATTTTATCATCCAAAGTCATAGGCTAAAGCTATAACTTTTGAACGTAAAATCTCTCGAATGGAATAGTTACCAAATGACGACCTATACTATCTAATCTTCACAAAGATCTTCAGTATACGGATCATCTCTTCATCTTGATCACAAAGACCCTCCGTCTCGAGTCTTGTGTAGTTTGATGTAGATCTTGTTTGAAGCGATTTTCTTTAAAGTTATGCCTGGTTAGCTATAACTTCCATGTTCACTTCCAAAGTTATTCCTGAAGTTGTTATAACTTTGTCTCACAAACTTTATCAAAGTTATGCCTAACTTTGATCTTTCTTCTCATAATTGTTGCTAGCTATAATAAGACTAAGCACACAATTACACGCATATGATATATCAAGTAAAACATATTATCACGTAAACATATGTCATTATCAAAACTATCAAATTGGTCCAACATGAATCTCTGTTTTTATTCATTATGCTTCATAAACTTGTTCTAATCTTATTATACATGTATTGATGAACCTGTTTATCATTTTACACTTATATTATTCCCATCCTCATGTTTGGTGACGTTTTTGGTATGTTCCCCACTTTGAGTCGGTTTTTACAAAATTATACGGTTTTGAGGCACTATTTTGTCTTGTGCTTTGTACTACTCTCATTCCCTTGCTACCTCCACGTCGTAGCTGAATGTCGGAACGGAGAGGTAATCCTACTGCTACATCATGTGTTAGTGTGCATAATTTAGTGGGCATACGACGACATTGTTGGGAGTTGAACGCTATGCGTTGATCGACCCGGCCGTCAAATGTTGTGTACTTGCGAGGTGGTGTTATTTGCATGTAGCGTACCGCTTGTTATGAGGCTTGTGCTCTTTTCCCCCTCTTTCGTGAATTATCGACCGTATTTGGAGTACTCGGCGTCTATGATTGACCGAGTCTTGGATGCGAAACGTTTATCGCATGTCGAATTGGAACACGTTTATTCTGAGAGTCTGGCCAGGTTTAGACTAGGACCGGGTATTTATATCGTCGTCCTACCGGAGGAAATTAGTCTACATATACGAAATGTGATCGTGTATGCGTTCAGGGAAATGTTTATCTCGTGGATGCCTGTTTTTTTAATCATACTTGCCATGTACACGATGCTGTGCGTTTCATTTACCGGAGAGATGTCGTCTTTTTTGTGTCGTTCGTCCTTGAATGCGTGATTTCATGTACTTATTATTCATAGGTCATTTGCAATGATGGGCAACGTTCTATGTATGGGGATGTTTTTGTATGGATGATCATATGAATTGATTTGTTATTCATGGTCATATTGCATGACTTGGCATGGTTTGTTTGTCGAGTCTCAATCTTATCAAACTTATACCGCTAACGGTGAGATGTAAGCCCTAGTGAGCGTATTCGGTTGCCTAAGAGTGTCTTCTCCGAGTCTTTGTATCATATGATGGATTCGAACTTGTACTTCTTATACTCTTATCATTATATATCGAATTGCCTATCTATCCTTATCGTATTTCACATGTATATCTTTATGTATGCATGCTCTACTTTTGTATTTCCTTCTATGTACGTTTAATGTGATATGGCTGGGAGAACCCGGAGTTACTACCCACTGATTGTGGCGTTCATGTTTTTCATGGATGAACAGGTTGCTTGCATGGATGGCTTTTTGCTATGATATTTTGGGTTCGGGTGTGAGCTAGCGGGCGTTGTCCCTGGATAGAAACACCTCTAGACGATTTTAGCTAGTTTGCTAAACACTTTGACATTTATAACATTTTGAGAGACTTCGTCTCTTTGTTGTATTTCGTACTTTAGTTTGTAATATTTGACACTCCTCGTATACTTCTCTTGCATGTATAAAAGTTTTTAAAAGCTTCATATTTCCGCTATATAATTCACATGCTTGTATGTTTTATATTTACGCATTCGCGAGGGGTGTCAAATTCCACCCTCTTCTTGGCATCATAATGGATCTCTGACCTGCACACATTAGACAAATTCAAAGGCATTAAGGGGTTAGTACCATAGACCACTTCAAAGGGGGGAGTGGCCTGTGGCTGCTAATGGAGCTCTATTAAAGGAGAACTCTGCTTGAGCCAGCTTTAAATCCCAATCCTTGAGAGATTTGCTTACTATACACCTCAAGATTCTTCCCAAGGTCTTGTTGGTCACCTCAGTTTGTCCATGTGTTTGAGGATGATGGGAGGTGCTAAACAACAACCTGGTATTAAGCAGCTTCCACAATGTTCTCCAGAAATGACTCATAAACTTTGTGTCTCTGTCAGATACAATAGTTCTTGGAACTCCATGCAATCTCACTACCTTATCAAGATATAGCTCTGCCACACTCACAGCATCCTCAGTTTTCTTACAGGCAATGAAATGTGCCATCTTGCAGAACCTATCCACAACTATCATGATAGAATCTTTCCCTCTTGCTGTTCTAGGCAATGCCACTATGAAATCCATACTTACATCTTCCCAAGGCCTACATGGGACTGGTAGGGGAGTGTAAGGTCCTGCCTAAAATGAACTCTCTGCCTTTTGACAGACTCCACACCTCCTGAGCACTATTTAGACCTCTCCCATCATCTTGGGCCAGTAGAATTGATCCTGCAGTATATCCACAGTCTTCTGAACCCCAAAGTGTCCTCCAAGGCCACTTCCATGCACCTCCTTGATCAATAGACTCCTATAAGAACCTCTGGGAACACACAGCTTGTTTCCTTTAAACAAGAATCCATCTTTTAGAGTGTAGGGTGAATCAATGGTTCTTGTTCCCTCTTTCTGTGCTAACCAATCTTCTGCAAAGTCTGGATCCTCCTGATACATGTCTTTCATGAACTCAAATCCAAGAACCCTTTGTTCCATGGTTGATAGCAGGGTGTATCTTCTAGACAATGCATCAGCTACAACATTTTGTTTCCCTTCTTTGTATTTGCTAGAAAAGGTAAATGATTGGAGGAACTCCACCCATTTAGCATGTCTGTGACTGAGCTTATGCTGGCCTCCTATGTACTTCAATGCCTCATGATCAGAGTGTAGGACAAAAGGCTTGGGCTTCAGGTAATGACTCCAATGCCTTAGAGCCCTGACAAGAGCATAGAACTCTTTATCATATGTAGAATAGCTCAGCTTGGCACCACTTAGCTTTTCACTAAAATAGGCTACAGGTTTCTTCTCTTGGATGAGGACAGCTCCAATTCCCACTCCACTTGCATCACATTCAACCTCAAATAGGCAATTAAAGTCTGGCAACCTGAGGATAGGTGCACTGCACAAGAGTTTCTTCATGTATTTGAAAGCCTGCAAAGCATTCTCAGTCCAAGTGAACTCTCCCTTCTTCACACATTCAGTGAGGGGTGCTGCAATGGTGCTGAAGTTCTTAATGAATCTTCTGTAGAAAGATGCTAAGCCATGAAACCCTCTTACTTCTGTGATGTTCCTAGGAACAGGCCAAGACTGAACAGCAATGATCTTGTCTTGATCCACTGAAATGCCTCTACCAGACACCACATATCCTAGAAACTTGACTTCCTCAGTCATAAAGGTGCATTTCTCAAGCTTCCCAAAGAGTTTACTCTCCTTAAGTATCTCAAACACAGTCTCAAGATGCCTCAAATGATCATCCTTGCTCTTGCTGTAGATGAGAATATCATCAAAGTATACTACCACAAATTTCCCTAGACAAGGCATAAGCACTTCTGTCATTAATCTCATGAAGGTACTTGGGGCATTTGACAGACCAAAAGGCATGACAAGCCACTCATAGAGGCCATGCTTTGTTTTGAAGGCTGTCTTCCACTCATCTCCTTCCCTGATCCTCAATTGATGGTAACCTTGCCTCAAATCAATCTTAGAAAAGAACCTTGAACCACTCAGCTCATCCAACATGTCATCAAGTCTAGGTATAGGGAACATGTACTTGACTGTGATGTTGTTGATAGCCCTGCTATCTATGCACATCCTCCAAGTCCCATCCTTCTTAGGAACCAATAATGCAGGCACATCACATGGACTTAAGGACTCCCTTACAAACCCTTTACTCATCAACTCTCCAACTTGTTTCTGCAGCTCTTGTGTAGCCTTAGGATCACATCTATATGCTGGTCTATTAGGTAGTACAGACCCTGGCACAAGGTCTATCTGATGTTCAATTCCTCTCAAAGGGGGTAAGCCATCAGGAAGTTCCTCTGGGAACACTTCTTTGAATTGATCAATGAGGGGTTTAACTTCTGCAAGGATTACCTTAGACTCCCCTTCCTAAACTTCCTTTGATAGCAGCATCAATACAGGTTGCTCTTCACTACACTCTTTGACCATTGCTGATTCAGATAGAAACAAGACTCCACTAAAGTCTTCAGCCACACTGGGACTCCCATAGCTCTTCTGATGAGGTGGCAAAGGGGCTAATGTCACCTTCCTGCTCTCATGCTTGAAGGAATAGGTGTTGCTTCTTCCTGGGTGTATGGAGCTTTTATCAAACTCCCATGGTCTTCCTAATAATAAGTGACAGGCATCCATTGGAACCACATCACACAGAACTTCATCTTTGTACACACTTCCAATGGAGAATGGGACCATACATTGCTTGTCCACCTTAACCTCTGCTCCCTTACTCAGCCATCTCAACTTATAGGGGTGAGGGTGCTCTTGAGTGCTTAACTTCAGCTTGTCAACCATAGTAACAGAGGCCACATTGGTACAACTACCTCCATCTATAATAAGGTTACAAACCCTCCCTTATATGGTACATCTGCTCCTGAAAATGAGGGATCTTTGATCCTCCTCCAAAGGTATATGTTGTGAATGCATTACTCTCCATAGAACCAAGCGGTGGCCTGTGTCAGGGAGTGCCACTATTGCCTCCTGATTAGGCTCTTCCTCCTCACTCACCACTTCTTCAACCTCAGGCTCATCCCTCTCATACTCAACTAGACCTTCTTTTTCCCAAGTCTCAACCTCCATTATAGTTAAGGTCTTCTTAGAAGGGCAATCCTTCCTGAAATGTCCATAACCCTGACATTGGAAGCACCTAATTCTGTTCTCAGTCAATGAAGTGCTTGGTTTCTGACCCATGATGCCCTTTCCCTTATCTAAGGTGGGTGGGGGTGCTGTCTTGGGAGTATCAATGGTCCTCAACCCACTGTAGGGTCTGCTTTGAAAAGGCCTAACAGGTTTTGGTGTGACAGACTTAGTCTTTCCTATCTTTTCAACTCTCAGAGATAAGTTGACAACATCATCAAATGACCACAGAGGTTGCATCCTAACCTTGTTAGCAATGCTCTTATCTAGGCCCTCTAAGTACCTAGCAATCTGTTGCTCGGGTTTTTCATTTCTATCACACTGCAAAGTGAGCTGTTCAAACTCTCTCAAATAGGATTCAACAGATTTATCTCCTTGCTTCAACTTAGACAACTTAATGAACAGATCCTGGGTGTAATCTTTAGCAACAAACTTATCTAACAGTTTCTTTTTCAGTTTAGTCCAAGACTTGATGGGTTCTTTTCCTTCCCTGGCCCTTAACCCTTTCATGGTTTCATACCAAAGAGAAGCATACCCTTTCAGTTTAAGGATGGCTACTTTAAACGACTTAGGATCATTATATCCTTTATACTCAAAGATTCTTTCTACTTCTCTTAGCCATTCTAACAAATCATCAGGATTAAGACTACCAGAAAACTCAGGGATGTCTACCTTAAGATGCTTGTCTATGTGCCTGTGGATGGAAGCCCTGCTCCTTGTTGAGTCATCTGAGTCTGGATACTCTTCATCATCAGGTGGTCTTCCTCTGCCTTTTCCTTGGCCTCTTCCACGTCCTCTGCCTCTTCCTCCTATGGCAAGATTGCCGTCAAGAGCCTCATTCACAGCCCTTGTGAGTTGTGTGACAGTTCTGGTTATGCCTTCTACCATAGTCTCTAAGTTGGTGATTCTCTCTTCACTCATTGGGTTGTTTTTGTGTTTTTAAATGTAGTTAGGGAAAATGAACTCACTAAGACTCTCAACCAAAGCTCTGATAACCAATTTGGAGTGTAAACTACTAAGGCTTGTGAGTTTAAGAGATGCTTTACTATGCTTACTAAAACTGAAAACAAATAAAGACAGAAATGGGGGCTGTTTTAGAGAGAGTGGTTTATATTAACTAAAAACTCAAGGATATGACTTAGAGAACTTCCCCTACAGCATTGCATAAGAGAAAGGACTAAAAGACTGGGTTTGAGACAGGTTTAGAGTATTACAGCAAGGCACAAACACTCTAGACTTAGACTCAACAGCAAGCAAGCTAATCACAGCAAGGCACAGATTTAACTTGACTCACAAAGCAAGACACTGATCAGACACCTTGAAGATGTATCAGGCTTGACTCAAACTACAGTACTCAGCACAAGTTTG